>BFEA01000282.1:937959-953317 GCA_003427395.1 Chara braunii | reverse complement strand
AGAGAGGTGTGCGCCGGAAGGCTATACGGCATGCTATGCCGTGGGTACAGCGGAATGTATGATTGATGATGAGAGCATGTTGATGTGACATTTAGCTGAGGTGGCACTGCATTGCGTTGTGGGTGGTATCGAGACTACGACCGGTCATCAAATGCACACTCAGCTCAATTGGTGAGAAATCTGTGGCTGGGGGCAGCTATCTCCAGATACGTTGTTCCCGTACCTTATCTACCCTCTCAATCTATTCTTATCGCGAGGAAGTGAGTCCAACTTGAGAGTCCTCTCTTTTGGTGAGGTGTCGTGAGCGCTCTACCTTGAGAGACGACAATCTTCCTGGTGAAGCATCTGGAAGGAGAAAGGGCGGTGCCTCTGAAGGGCCCTGGTCGAAGCACTTGGGTCACGGTCACCATGCCAACCCAACGCATGCGATGGCTGCTTGTCCATTTTGGCACTTTGCTGCGCTATAGAAGTTGTGTCGGGGGTGCCAGCCCATAAGAGACGCTTACCAGACCGTTTATAAATATTTCTGGTTGGGCACTCGGTGTTGATACTGGTTGCGATCGTCATCCTGTCTGCGACGTTAAATAATTCCTGAGGAGATGGGGGTTCTCCTTAAATCCCTCCTGATCAGCCAGATCAAACTGGGTTGTAAGGCTCGTTCCGTATGAGGGTAAATAAGAGTGGATGGGCTGGCTTGTTCGGCAATGACTTGGGGCACAGGGGTCGGCCGACATTACACACGAAGACATTGCTGCTCAAAGATGCTCTTCGGTATGTTGGATTGAGGGGAGGGTAGGTTCTAATTGGTGCTCAACTGTAAACACAACTATATCCACTGTTCATACATCTGCAACATAGTCTGGTTTTATTGTTGATTACTTGGTTGAAAGACTGCTAACACCTCACAGACAGTTTTAGTATAGGACTGTTGTATACTACCATAGCCAGTTATGTGCAAAGCTTTTGTAAGTGAACTAATCATGATAGAACTAAACTATGTTGACAGTCTTTAGTGAATGTTGTAGGCTGCCACTTGATCAAGTAGGGGACCTGCCGGACACATTTATTTTTAGAAAATTAGGTGCCGGTCAGACACATGTTGTGGTAGGACTCCAGCAAGGAGTTGTAGTGCAGATAGTGTTTGCCTAACTGATGAGCGGGTCAGACACCAATGAGGGTGGAGTTGACGATGCGAGGCTGACACGTTCGAGATCACTTAGGGTCCCGCAAGTGTTTCAGACCTAACAACCGGGAGACGAAAGACGTCTTCGTGCCGAGCCCGTGCTCTCGCAGCAGCCAGGGAGGCATCAAATGCCTCAACTAGGGAACAGGCTGCAGCAGCACCCAAAGCAGCAGCCATGGCTTCCGCAGCAGCATCCTCTGCTGCATCCTCGTCTGGGACTCAGTTGAAGATGCCTCGGGTACTTCCAGATCAGTAGGTTCTGGTCAGTCCACAAGTCAAATCGCGGGCTCGCAGTTCAGCCCGTTGACCCCACGAGGTAGGAAGCTACAAGAGCTCCAGCAAGTCGAAAGGATCCGCGCTCGGTTAGAGCGGGAACTGAAGCAAGCTACCGACAGAGAAAAGGAGATCAAAAATAGAACAGCCCGGCTAGAGGCAGACAAAACTGCACTAGAGGGTTTGGATGAGTCAGCCATGTCTTACCAAATGAAAGTATTGAAGAACAGTGTACTCTCGCTGCATGCGCATTTGGACAGCAGACTGGACTTCATGCAGAACTCTTTGGACCAGATCTTGGACATTTTGCAAGGGCCAGGATTGAGGCCAGCATCACAGCCGCCGTTGCCGTTAACGACGATGTCAGGCCCCTTTCCAATACAAGCTGGCACACAACCAAGTGGTACATCTGCAGCAGTCGCACAGATTGTTGCTTCTTCTTCTTCTGGGTCAACGGTGATAGCTACACCATCACCGCAACAACCTGTTCCTCAACAGGGACAACAGCAAGGTCAATCGTACCCAAAACCCCCTATGAAACCGCCCCTTGCCTTCTCCGCAGAGAAGAAGGACGAGGAACTCAACACATGGTTGAGAACGGTTCCAGTATGGGTAAGGGCAAAGAGGACTATGCAGGAGGAGGAGGTGATTACTGTTGCATCTTACCTGGAGGGTAAGGCAGCCAAATGGCTGATGGCTGGATGGATTAGAAGCAAAGGCCGGGTACGGACGACGCATGGCGGACTGGGCTAAGACCCTAACGTTAGAAGAATTCTTAGACATGGTAGAAGCTCTCTGGCATAATCCATAGCAGGCACAAATTGCCACTGATCCGATGCTCAAATTAGACCAACGAAAGTTCAAGTCAGTCAGAGAGCTAACGTCTACCGTAGAGAGCCTCATCGTCGTTCCCGACATCCGCTACGATGACCCGGTCTTATTGACCATGTTTGTGAGCTGTCTCCCGGAGAATCTCATAAATTTGCTGGCCAGTGAGGCTCGCCTCGAGTATCATTCGTTTGAGACCTTATCTAGAAAAGCCTTAGACTTAGAGGCTACTCTAGGAAGTGCTCAGCCTACTCCAGTAGACGCGAGGAAGAAGAAGAGTCCAAGAAGAAGGAGAGTAAATTGATGATGATTGCGTCCGATGGGACTCAAACTGAGATCGAAAAGCTCGCAGACCTATTGGACAGTTCATAGTACGACGGCGAGGAAACCGCTGAGGGTAGTAGTAAAGACTTAGGCAGGTGGCCGAGGGAAGGGCCATCAAAAGAGTCAAGGGCAGGCCGCCTCCAATCAAGCCAAAGTTGCTGATTGGCTCCGGCCGAGTTGGACGCTCTTCGGCGACAACTGAAAGAGCTTTCAGAGAAGGGTTGGATACGGCCGAGTACTTCCCCCTTCGGATCTCCAGTGCTATTTGTACCGAAGAAGGGGGGTACATTGAGGATGTGCATTGATTATAGAGGCCTCAATGCCATCACAGTGAAAAACGCAGCGCCTCTACCTCGCATAGACGACCTATTGGATAGGGTGGAGGGATGTAAGTACTATAGCAAGATAGAGTTAAAGTATGGCTACCATCAGATTGCAATAAGACTTGAGGATCAGCACAAGACTGCTTTTCAAACCAGATATGGTCTGTATGAGTTTGTAGTGATGCCCTTTGGCCTTTGCAATGCGCCGGGTACATTCCAGCATGCCATGAATAGGATCTTCCATGACCACTTAGATAAGTTTGTCGTTGTCTACCTTTACGATATTCTTATCTCAGTAAGTCTGTCGAGGAGCATGCACAGCACGTTGAGACTATACTTTCACTCCAGCGAGAGCACAAGTATAAGGTCAACCTAGAGAAATGTGAGTTTGGACGCACTAAGATCTTATACTTGGGTCATGAAGTATCCGCGGAAGGAATTAGGCCGTAAGATGCGAAGGTGGCTAGTATAAGGGACTGGCCACGACTTCAGACTGTTACTGAGGTCAGATCTTTCTTAGGAATGTGCGGCTACTATAGAAACTTCGTGAAGAACTATTCCACAGTCGCCTCTCCTTTGACTGATCTAACTCGACTTGACACGCCGTGGGACTGGAGTGATGACTGCGAGGCTGCTTTCAAAGGATTGAAGCATGCACTCATGAATCATGACGTTCTCATGGTGCCCGATCCTCAGAAGCCATTCATTGTAACCACTGACGCAAGCCAATACAGCATTGGCGCAGTGCTGGTTCAGCAGGATGGGAAAAAGTTGAGACCGATTGAGTATATGAGCCAAAAGACGCCATCAAAGAAACTGGCAAAGTCCACCTATGAAAGGGAACTCTATGCTCTCTACAAAGCACTTGTCCATTGGAGGCACTTCCTGTTGGGACAGAATTTCTACTTAAGAACTGACCACCAGACCCTCAAATGGATCAAGACTCAACCGACTCTTTCTAATGCACTCAAGCGCTGGATAGAGGTCATAGATCAGTATGACTTCAAGCTAGAGTATCTGAAGGGAGAGTACAACAAGTTTGCAGATGCGCTATCACGTAGGGCAGACTACCTAGGGGCGCTAGTTTCTGCGTTTGGTATATCGCAAAAACTAACTCAATCGTTGGTGGGAGCCTATCAGGAAGACCCTGTCACGATGGACATCATACGCAAACTTCAGGCAAAAGACAAGGCCACAAAAGATGAGTTTGTGATGGTGGACAGGCTTCTCTTTCTTTCTTGATAAGGGCGGATGTAAAAGGTTAGTTGTTCCATCTAGTGAACGTTTGCGTAGTTTATTCTTAGGGAAATGTCATGACGCAACCGGTCACTTTGGCTACAAAAAGACGAGTGCCAATCTAGTACAGCGATATTGGTAGTTCGGAATGCTAGAAGATGCAAAGAAGTATGTGGAGACATGTCAGGTATGTTAGTGGGACAAGCCGCGAACTCAAGCACCGCTTGGGTTGCTGAAGCCCTTACCTATCCCCGCCGGTCTGGGACAGAGTGTTTCCATGGACTTCATGGACACCCTGGTGACCAGTAGGAGTGGCAAGAGGCACATCTTTGTCATTATAGACCGATTTACCAAGTACGCTAGACTAATTGCCATGCCAGAGCCCGCAAGGACTGAACACGTCATCAAGTTGTTTCTGGATAACTGGGTGCGTGATTTTGGACTCCCAAAGTCAATCATTAGTGACAGAGATGTCCGCTTCACAAGTGAGTTGTGGAAGAAGACTGCTGAACAGATGGGCAGTCAACTTCAGATGACTTCAGGGAATCATCCCGAAGCCAACGGACAGGCCGAGCAAATGAACAGAGTTGTACAACACCTGCTGAGGCATTACATCAAACCCAACCAGGATGACTGGGATGAGAAGTTGCCTCTCATCGCCAGCCTGTACAACAGCGCTGTATACAGCAGTACCGGCGTTAGTCCTAATCAGCTGCACTTGGGATGGAAGCCTAGATCACCTCTGGACTTCCTCCTACCTGAAAACCGACCGTCTGCAACTCCAGGCACACTTGAGTATGGTGTGCAGTATGAGAAGTTGCTGCAGCAAGCTGTCGAGCATATCAAGAAAGCTCAGCAAGCAATGATTGCTTCTGAGAACAAACATCGTTGACAGTCCTCATTTCAGGTAGGGGAACGTGTCTGGGTCAAGGCTAGTGAGCTAGGACAGGAATTTGGAATCTCTCGTAAACTAATGCCTCAATATTTTGGTCCCTGGGAAGTCCTGGACATCGTTGGGGATGCGATGGATGGTCCTACCTATGTTATCCGCATCCCTGGGCACTTGCGCACTCACCCTGTCTTTCATGCCTCAAAGCTTGCACCTTTCGCTGAGACAGATCAATTCCCTTCAAGGAGATCGATGCTGCCCCCAACCATGGATGGCCAAGTGGACATCGACGACATTGTGGATCACAGAGACCTGCCTGTTCCAATGCCACTGGGTAGAGGAAGACCTCCCAAACCCAAGAGAGAATATCGCGTCAGATTCAAGCATCATACGGATCCAAAAGAAGATCGGTGGTTCACCAGAGAGGAACTGATTGACACAGCTCCTCAAGTGGTGGCAGAATATGAGAGGATGTTAAAAGGGATGGCACCTACGAAGTAAGCATCTCAGCGGACTTTCGAAGCTAAGGGGGATGGAATGTGAGGATTGAGCCCTCAAAGGGGCCTTGCCGTGATGTACATGTTCTGGGCTAAGGCCCCCAACAAGCCTCCCTGCCCGCCCTTAGTGAAGGTGGGCCAACAAATCAATGAGAGCCCTTTGTTCAAACATTTCACGAAGTGGGGTCCATACAGTTGCCGCACGCTAGTTGGTTGGAGTGCACTGAGTATTGGATCTCTGCAAATGCAGAAACCCCAGGACCCCAGAATTGGTTAGGCCCTGGGCACATAAACGTGAGGCCGAGAATGCATGTTGGATATAGAGGCCAAAAATGCCAAAGGGAAACCAGTCCACTATCTGAATTTGGTCGCAGGCCTTGATGAAAGAGGCGCAACTGCATTTCCTGGGCCCCAACCGCATTGGGCCTGGGTGCAGCTACTGGGGCCCAGGCACAGGCTCAAGGGAGGCCGCCCACACGCAACACAGACATATAGGCAAAGAGGGCGAGTGGGCAGAAATCTTGGCCAATGCAGGCATTGCGGGCACGCTGCTGCGTAGTAGCACTAGCACTTGCGTTGCGCAGTGGCTGAGAGAAGCAGGCTAGCGCTAGGCGGTAGAGCGCTGCTTGGGCGCAGGGCGCTGGCGGCCATAGCCGGGCTGCCTGTGGGCGCAGAGGAGGTGAAGGGCGAAGGTGGTTCTTCGGAGGTGAAGGGCGCTGTGTGGGATAACAAGGGACAGTGAGGGTGAGGAGAGAGACGTACCTGGTGGAGAGGGAGGTCGACATTGGTGTTGACATCATCACTCGTTGGTCGTCAAGTTATGCTCAGAGCTCGTAGGGTTAAGGTGACTCTATATCCAAAGGCCACATCCTCAGGGAGTACAGAGATACGGATCAAGGCACAAGAAACGCGCAACAAAATGAGAGATTGAGTGAACGACCTAGATGGATGAGTGAGGACTTTTGAGTAGTGTTGATCATGCTCTCTTCATGTGTACTCTCCGAGATTATTATGAGTTCTCTGTCTTCCCTCATTTACCCTTGCCATTGCTCGAGTCGGTCAGTCCTGCATTTTCTGAATTGTTTTGCTTGATGATCACGTTCTCTGGTGATCTTGTCATAGTTCTTAAAATTAGTAAATTGGCAAAATTGATGCATGCATGACATATCAGAATTTTATGATTATTACTGGCGCGACTCTCTGCCGTTCCGAATCAAAATAAAAGATTCCTAAGACCGCAATTATAGGGTCTCGCTCGAAGCTGGACGCACACAGCTGGAAGAGATTTGCTTTAATTAATTTGTTTTATTTAGTGCAAACAATAATCCAAATCCTGTGTGACAACTTGTTGGCTTTCCGGTCGCCTGAACTGGCCCGAACGGAAAAAGTGCGACTGGGTTGCCGGGACATGAAAATTTTTCGTGTCCGGAATGAGCCTAAGTCAGCATCAGCTTTGAGCTTTGATTAGGATTTGAGAACTGTTGACACTGTTTGAATTTTCAGATTGACTCTGACATCTTGTGTGAGTCAGTGCTTTATTGGGAATTATCAATCGCTAACTGGGTCTTATCTCTTTATGTGTGAGGTGCCACACTGGATCGGAGGAGGAGACTGAAATTACTTGTTGGAGAGAATCAGGCTTGATCACATGTATGCCTTATGAGCCCTAGATGTTCTTGAAGGACTGAGAAAGAAGAGAACGAGTCAGAGGGTAAGAGACTCCATCAAGAATGCTAACTGCTGATTCACTAAAAAAACTCTCAAAATTTACTGTTAAAGGGGTATTCCTCTATCAATATGAGCACTGTTGGGCTTACCACTTTGGCAGTTCGACCATCTGTGTAGTACTGGCTCACTTCTTGGAGGGAGATATCTATGATATTCGTCCCTACGTCAAGAAGGGAGGCTGCAACGATGGTGAGACCTTTAATTGGTTATGGGAAATTGTTTTCAGTCTATGTACGACGAGAAGGCAGATCTAATCAAACGAAAGAAGAAAGTGGAATGAGGGTTAATGCCTGTAACCTATGAGACAATTCCAAATCTTCCTATTCCTGAGAGCTACTGTAACGGAAATAATTGGTTGCCAATAATTAACATGGTACTGAGATGGAGGAAATGAGAAGACAGTCATGAGAACAAGAAAAAGTTCAGCAGAGGAAATCCGACAGAGAAGACTGAAATTTGACAGAGGCTCGGGTCCAAGCAAAGAAAAAGTCAAGTGCCTCCTGGGATCATTGAACGCCTTAAGTGAGAAAGAAGTGTTCCCATACAAGATTGTCAAGTATGAGATGGTCGAGAGTGGATGGGAGCAGGAACGGTTTTATGTCTTGACATTCTACTTTTGCAAGGAACATGAATATGGACGAAGCACAGAAATCCAAATTGCATAATCACACTGAAGCCCAAATAGTCAAAGCAAGAGCAGATAGCACAATGGAACCAAGTAACCATCCATTTGAGATCGATACAACAGAATCGTGAGTCAATGTCCAAGCCCAATCGGGCAACACCAATAGCATAACCCAATGTAGCTCTCTCTCTTGAATGGCGCCAGGCGCCCTATCTACTCTACAGCCTAATCAGTGTAGAGCGTTGGTCCAAAACTGCGAATCAGCCTTACTCCATTTTCATCTAACTCTTTCTCTTTTTCTTCTAAGTACTTGGTTGCAGCAACCTAAATTGAATCGAAGTACTCACGAGTCTCCTTGCCTTTCTTCACGTAGAGTCTCGGGTCGAGGATGGTGCCTGCTGCAAAACTGCTGAGAACAACAAAAATGGATAGGTTTACTTGTCTGAAGCCAATTGCACTGACGTACCGATACTGGACTGCATGTTTGAGGGCTATGATGTTGAGTCTGGCCAAGACGGACCCATTGACTGGAAATGATTGAATCGTACTCATGTGCTGAACTGGGTACTGAAACTGATTGGCTCTGACTGGAAGGTTCGAGTGACCGGGATGGCTGAATGTTAATTGACCACTGATTGAATTCTAATTCAACACTGATTGAATACTGATTTAATACTGATTGAATATTGCCCACTTAATAACGACACAAAGTACTGCCCACTTGATAGCAGCGCCGAGTACTACTCTCTTGTTAGCAACGCTGAGTACTACTCACTGGTAACAGCGACGAGCACTGGTCTTTGATAACAGCGTTGTGTATTGTTCACTTGATAGCAGCGTTGAGTGCTGCTCGCTGACACCAGCGCTGAGTATTGTTGGAACATTAATGGAATGTTGACTAAATGCTAATTGACAACTTATAATAACTCAAAAGATTGAATGAGGTTAGACAATAAGTCGTTGAGTTGGTCTCTTGACCCCAAATGCTGAATGAACTGCCTGGTTACTAGGTGGTGCTCCGTTATACGATGTGTTGGCGGGTGTTCCAGGCGAGGAATCCAGATATACCTGTGCTCATCTGAGTATTGCCCTGGCCTGTTCCACCGTCTCTAGCAAGGAACCAGTGCTGTGTAATTTCCCTCCCGTCCCGAAAAAATAGAAAGTATATGAAATATGTTTTTGACCTCTCGCCAAACTCAATGGGCTCGCTCTCATTAGTTCCAAGTTATGCTGAATGTCTTTGATTGCCTTTTCCTCCCAGCCGTCTTTTCTGTCCCGATAGAGAGCGTAGGTCATCTCCACTTTGTCTTTACCCTCCTTAGTTTTTTTTTCATACCAACCCTGCAGCTAGCTTTTGACTTTCTTTATTTTTTTTTTAACACAGGCAGTATGGATGTTGTTAGCCCTCTTTTTTTTTATTTGAACAACAGTTGAAGAACCTCTTGTACTCAGACTATCCGTTGTTGACCTGCACTAGTGTGCTAGGGTATGCTGGTAATGATATGAATCTCTCCTGATTAAAGGCTTAACTGGCTAGCAGATTACCGTCCGTGATCTGTTAATTAACAAATGTTGAGTGTAGTGCAGCGGATTGCCCGAGTCAGGCCGGAGCGGACATTTTTGGTTGGTCCTGGTTCGCCTATAGTTTCCGAATGCTTGTCATTTACCGGTAAGCTGACCACGTGGCGTTTTAGTCACAAAGTAGCCTAGAAAGATCACCGGGTAAACTTGCCCAGAGGGGTTGACAGAATGCTACCCTCACTTAAGTTCCACCCAAGCACAGGCTGGCCGCATCCTGGGCGACATGGTCTGTACAATCTCTCGCACATATTCCGTGAGACCCTTCGCAATTCATAGAGAATTGAGATTCACAAGGATTTTACATGTACAACATCGACCTCTATATCATGTCATTTCAAGTCGGGTTCTTCGTCGCACCCATCTAGAACTTTAGCCTTCAGTGTCACTTACCCGAAAGGAACTAAATATAGAGTTGGACCAACACTGAGAAGTAGGTTAAGAGTTTGGGGCACATTCAGGTCCCGATTTGGTAACCGGAGTAAAACTTCACGGTTAATACAACAACTCCAAGCACAGTCTTTCTCAGTGCCTAACTGGAAACTTTGAGTTCAGAACGCAACCTGTCTCGGTTTTCCTCTCAAATAACTCACCGGTTACCGCTTAGCAGTAGTTAGTACTCACGTAGAGTACAAGGCACCACAAACGATAGCTTTATTTGCGCTGTGTGCTTTCTTCACTGATTCCGTGACTCAAGGCCACACTCAACAACCGTACAAGATACAATTCGTCACCACTGTCATCGGCATATGGCACAAACTAGCACGACCACTAGGTGGTAAACAGGGTGGATTCATAACTAACTGTCCGAGCGGGAAACTAAACTAGAGTGTCCCCATTCACGTACACACACACACAAGCTTGCGATTGAAAACTTGACAAAACCATAACTTTAAAGGAGCCTTTAGTCTCCGTCAAGTTGGTATTTAGCAAGGATGTATGCAACATCCCTAAGAGTAGCCTTCCTTTTTCCCATCAGACAAATATAGAATCTACAATGACCGAAATTCATACTTAATTCTAACTTATTTCACGGTAAAATGAGAAAACCCAATACGTTTGGGATAGAAGCGAGGATTGCTCAGCGACCACCTTTTGCTTAACCAGCCAACCGTCTGAGGGCAAACTAAAAGAGGGCGTAAAAGGAGGTGGCAGGAACTAGCCGGTGAGGCAAATCAGTCTGAATTTTCCCGAGGAAAAGACGGACGAAGGTGAAACTTATTTGTTGATTGCCCTTCATCAAACTGGTCACTTAAGATTCGCTGGCATCAGTGAATTCGCCTCACACAAAGCCTCAAACTGGTTTGTCCACTACCATCGCTGAATTATGACAACAGGTCTGGGAATCATGCAACTCATTGACGAGTAACACATGTCAATAGTCGAGTGCTCTTGTCATTTCTCTCCGCAATCCTGACCGAAAATGACATTTCCCTCTCTCCAAAGCCCTGATTATTCATAGGGGAATCACATCCAGGTTACGACAAGGAAGGACAACCTCACATAGCCAGGTTACGACACGATGGACAGCCGCACACAACCAGGGCCATTAGTAACTTGTGCATGATCAGCAAGGGCCCAATCCCACTAAATCTCATGTCAACGTTGTAGAGCTTGGGCACTGACCGTCACGTAAGACTACCGTGCCATACCCTTCGAACTACGCCTGCACTGAGTATTTGCCCTTCTTCCCACCGCCGATTATAGCCTTTCCCCCCGCTTAACGTTGTTGGGATGATGCTCATGCTTGCACGAGCCCACCCTGCAGACGGATGACATCAATCTCAGACAAGCATCCCACGACCGTCACTCAAAGACAAACGGAGGCCAAATTCCAATCAGTGCTGCTTCTCTGCCAGTCGTCGCTCAACTATAGAAGATGAATCAAATTATGCACGAGGGACCCAGAAGTGAGTACCGAGTCACCTCTACCAATCCAAAGTCGATTCGGCATGCAAACGGAATTACACTCACTGCAGTCAAGAGTGCATATGTCTCCTGTCAGTCTCTCTCCTGCGAGCCACTCGTCATCATCTGCAACTGACACACGAGCATATGCGCCTTACCCCTTTTGTAGTGCAGCAACTTACACTAACCAACTGATAAGTGCTTCGCGTAGCTCTCCTCGAAAATCATGCCAGTAAGCAATGCAAAGGTGCATCGTCCTCTTTGTTTCCGCAACTGTCACCTCAAGAACTTAGTATTGCGGATGCACGTTCTCTCACTGCATAGGTGAGATACAAGTTCGCATTTGGCAAGAAGTGTATGCCCCAGGCGGATGACATCAACCACGCAAGGTAGGCGAGCCCTCTCTAAACCCTTGGCGCTTGTTGGCTCCCCACCCCCTTCTTCACTCATGACAGTCCGCTACCTGCAACCACTCAATAACCTCAGTTTCTCTATCAATGCTGGTCCATTTCAGTTCCTTCGCAGAAGCTGGCTCACCTCAAGCCTCAAAAGTCTAATCCTCTCTCCACTCGCAGGTCAACAGTTCTTGTCGGCTCATCCCCCTCACTTCTCTCACTCCGCCACGACAAACATTGAACCGTCGGACTTAAACAAGCCAGAGTAAGGCGAGGGAGCCATTGACACCAGCTCTGTTTTGGAGAATACTTAAGTTTCTTAGCTCATCTTGAGAGAGCTAATGGTCATTAATCTCATAACTGTCCAAAAGAAAGACGAAGTCAACAAAAAAAAGACCTTTGTCCTGTGTCCACTCATGCTCCCCTCCCTCTGTTTGATCGAAAGCACACGTGCAGAGCTCTCACTTGCTCCTTCAGAAAGGAAAACTCTAGTAGGTGACGTCCCTCTTGCTTCCCCTTGGGAATGAAAGCTCCACTGACGAAGAAGAGCAAGAAAACCGGAAAAAAAAAGAAAAGAAGGGGGGGGGATGACCATCAGCGCTTGACACGTGCATCAGGCAAACGACGAGCGACTACTCTCTCGCATTTGATTTTCGTGCGCATCCTCTCTCTCCCAGTCACTCTCAATTATGTACACTCTCCCTAGCAACCGCCCCCCTTCTCCTATGCTATTGCCTCTTAGACATCTCTTCTCCACACCCATGATGGCTAACATCTCTCTGCACGCATTGTGAGCCAGCTGTCCAGAGTGCGCGCAGGCTCTTCTTCACGCCTGATCGTTTAAAGCGCCGGTCTCACACTTGTGCCAGACTGTTCATACCCATCACGGACGACAAAACGCGGGCTTGACCCCACTCATACTACCTGGTGCGTGACGTTCTCTCATTCCTCGAGCGCGTCGTCTCTCCCTCTCTCTCGCGTAACCGTTCACCTTTTCACCCTCTCGTCCTCGCTCGTTGACCCTCTCGTCCCTCTACCTAGTGGCCCTCTGGGTCATCTTCCACTAACCCAGCCGGCGGGTGGTCCAGTGGCCACTGGTCCAGTCCATGCCAGGACTGGGTCTGGACCTCCCGGTCACTCTCCTCACTCTCTGCCTCCGTGTCGCGGTCTAGGTGTCGCTGTTCCCTCTCTGCAGTGTCCGTCGGGGTTTCTCCCTGCAGGTACGAAACGATCACCTTGATTTCGTCCACGACCTCCTCTCGGCCCGGTCCTTGGCTTCCGTAATAGCCCAACTGCAGGCCCTGGTCTGCTCTCATCTCCTCTTCTTTTCCCCCTTCCACGCTTATTTTCAGCCTGGCCTCCTGATGACAGCGGTTGTAGTCCACGACGACCATCACCACAGGCCCGTCTCTGGACATCCGCTCCCACCTCCAGAGGAATTGGAGGTACTTTGGCCTATAGCCATACAACCCGTTGTTGAGCACCAGGGTCGAACCCTTTTCAGACAAGTCGTGCGATACCAGGTCGAGGTGTGCAGACCTGGAGCACGCGCACACAGATGAACTTGCGCGCCCGCTTCGTCGCTCTCGTGCTCAACGCAGTAGAGTTGCCTATGCCCAAGTAGTCAAAGCTAGTCCTCTTATAGGGTCGCTACCTACCGCGATCCCTCCGCTCTAAACGAGGGATTCAGATAAACTTTCATAATCCCATCTTTCAGCAATTTGTAATTCATAAATTAATAAAATAAGATAAAACAAAGAAAAAAGAAACCAAGAGGCAGGACATCAACGGTCATAGCGCCAGCCTCCGTGTGAAGTGACCGCAGGTCTACGCGGCGGTCCCATAACGGAATATCGACAGACGCTTCCCTCCCTTCAAAGTATCTTGTTAGCCTACTCCTTAGTGGGTACCCGCGTCCGATGGCAAGGAGGGGGCTTATGACCTTCCGCGGGGGGGTGATAAGCCTACTACCAAAGCGGTCGCGAGTGGCCCCTCTTTTGGGGTCCCAGCGCGCGGCGCGCAGCCGGACAGGTCAGACAAAGTGATAAGAGAAGGGTCAAGCCAGTCCAGGCCACAGTGTAGCGGACCCACCAGGTGTGGTGCTCCGCTAGTGACAGAGATGGAGATGGAGGAAGAAGGGGGGGAGCAAGATGGCACAACGCAGTTCCCCACGCAAGACTCCAACGCACGTACTCCAAAATGTGCAAGTAAGGAATGAGTCTGAAAACAGACAATGGCTGGGGTATACCCCAGCGGACTGACGGGACTGGACTGGACTGGCTGGTACCGACAGAGGTACCGGGCTGGACTGGCCTACCCCGAATATAACACAGGCCTGGGAGAACAGGCCAAGGGGCTGGTCTCACAGGCCAACCCGAGGTCCGCTACACGATCCTCGGCCTGTGATGGATCGCCTAGATACAAACATGCTTCTGCCAAGAAGCGGAACTCTACCAAAGAAAAGAAAACCTGAGTAGTCTAGGATGCGGAGCAAGCTCCATGCTGAGTCCATGCGATGCAACCTAGGATATAAAATGTCACAAAACAGCAATGTCACTGCTAACAGCCTAAGTGAAAGTAGGAGCAACTAACTAACATACATGTCCTAGGAAAGCAAAAAGTAGTGACAACTAGATCCTAGAATGTTGGAGGCACTAGCCTCAGTCTGGTAACAACTGACTAGTGTATAAGTCCTAAGAACAGCAAAAGCATAACAACTAAATCCTAGAAATGTCGGAGGCAGTAGCCTCAGTCTGAGAGCAACAAAGCAATCAACAAGACAACCATATGTCACATGAGAAGTGTGTCGCACACCAAAGGGTGGGATGGTCTCTGAGGGTGGCGAATGCAGCCTACGGGTTGAAAACTCCTAAGGGCATCCACACATAGTGACAGGGGAAAACGCATGTCATCAAGCTCAATGAGGGTAGGGAACTGGGAGCAAACAGAACCAATGACCCTAACAGATAGACCATCAGGGCGGGTAATGCTCGACTAAGGGGTGACCGCTATGGAGGGTCGACCATGCAAGGGAACAGGGGAGCCTGGTATACTGGGCGCACCTAGATGAAGCATGCGGGGCTGCCTAACTAGGGCGTGAGGGCCGGCGAAGGGTAAAAGGATGATGGGTGAGGGAATCTTGCAAATGACTCCTAAAGTGAGGGAAGTCGGAGCTAGATCCGTAAGATGGGAAGCCAGGGCAACGCTACGGTCCCGATGCCTATGCGTATACCAAGGGAGAGCCCAACTCAGAGGAACCCGGCTAAAGGGAGACCATCATACGACACAAGTAGGGTATTGTACAGGGTAGAGTGGTGAGAGAGTGGCGACGGCTGAAGTAGGCAGAGCTGATCGTGATGAAGTCCATGAAGCCGCCGATGACGTCCACGATGAGAAGTCCGGAATGCCGTCGAGGAGGAGCCGCAGCGTCGACGAGCTGAAGTAGCAAAACTGATGTGGATGGAGTACTGAGAAGTCAAAGACGTGGGAAGGTAAGTCAGAGTCAATCGTCGTATCGAGCAGGACGACGACGAGTGCGCTGTGGACGCTCAGAAGCATCCGGCTGCTGCTG
>BFEA01000282.1:907265-917922 GCA_003427395.1 Chara braunii | reverse complement strand
ACACATCTAGATGTGTATAAGAGACAGCACACACACACGTGTAGTAGTTGTAGCGAAAGATTCGATCGATTTTGCTCATCCTTTCCATGGAAGTTGCGCAAGGCCAGCAAAGGCGCGAAGCGCTCCCGGTGCGTCACTCAACGAATCGATCCAAGTACTCTCTCTCTCTCTCTCTCTCTCTCTCTCTCTCTCTCTCTCTCTCTCTCTCTCTCCCCGGTCGTTCCCACTGCCCGCGGTTCGGTCGTCACACATGCCCCTGCACCGGCGTTTCTTCGCACCCTATTTCCCGCCAACCGACACCCCCCCTCGTTGCGGCAGTTACCGCCCTCGCCAACACGGCCCGAATTCGCACACCCGCCCGATATTTCCCGCCAACCAACACCCTTACCGGACTCCCCAACACGGCCCCAATTTCCCTTGGTGAATGGTTCGTGCCACTGGGCCCGCCGCGCCCCTCCCCCCGAAGTGCCACACCCAAAAAAAAAAATGCGGATTCCGATCCGCTAACACCGATTCCCGATCGGTTGGGAAAACCCGAAGTGCCTGAAGTGCGGGAGCGGTCCCGCGTGGCGGCGCCCGGTTTCTGTTGGGTCCATCACGCGAGACCCGCTTCTTGCTTTATAGTATTAGAGATAATTATTATAAACAGAACCAAGAGGAGGGTGTGTACTTAGTCTTCATCTCTGAGAAGAGGGAGGCCGTTAAATCACCCCCCAAAGGTCAAAGTCGTCGTCGCTAAGTACCCTGATCTGTTTGAGGAGCCTTTAGGAGTCGTAGACAAGGAGGTTGTCCACGCCATAGAAATCATCCCCCATAGGTGAGGTCGTGTACTGGCGGTTTAAGCATGTGTTGTCTGACAGGAGAACCGTTAGACTGGCTAACAGGTTAGTGGACTCCTACGGGTGCATGTGTCCATCAGCGTTTTATAATTAACATAAACATAACCAAGAGGACAGTATGTACTTGGTCTTCATCTCTGAGAAAGGGGAGGTCGTTAAATCACCCTCCAAAGGTCGAAGTCGTCCTCGCTAAGTACCCTGATTTGTTTGAGGAGCCTTCAGGAGTCGTAGACAGGGAGGTTGTCCACGCCATAGGAATCATCCCCCGTAGTAAGACGCCTCAGGGGAGGATCTACATGATGGCTATGCCCAAGTTGGACGAGATCCGTTGGCACCTGAAAGAGCTCAAAAAGGTTGGATACGGCCTAACACATAAACCTTCGGGTCACCAATCCTATTCGTTCCGAAGAAAGGGGGATCATTAAGAATGTGCATTGATTATAGAGGCCTCAATGCCATCACAGTGAAAAACGCAGAACCTCTACCTCGCATCGACGACCTATAATGGACTCCTAAGGCAGCACAAGTATAAGATTGACTTGGGGGAATGTGAGTTTGGTCGCACCAAAATCTTGTAATTGAGTCATGAGGTATCTGCGGATGGGGTTAGGCCAGAAGATGCGAAGGTGGCTAGCTTTCGTGGTTGGCCACGACCTCAATTTGTGACACAAGTCAGATCTTTCTTGGGTACTACCGCAATTTTGTAAAGAACTATAGCATGGTGGCTGCCCCCTTGACTGATCTAACACGCCTTGACACACCATGGGAATGGACTGACGAATGTGAGGGAGCCTTAATGTGATTGAAGCATGCTCTCACACACATCATGAGGTTCTCATGCTTCCTGACCCTAAGAAGCCATTCATCGTGACCACTGATGCAAGCCAATGTGACATTGGCGCAGTGCTAGCTCGGCTGGAAGGGAAGAAGTTAAGGCCAATCGAGTACATGAGCAAGAAGTTGCCATCAAAGAAGTTGGCGAAATCCATCTATGAAAGGGAACTCTATGCCCTTTACAAAGCTTTTGTCCTCTGGAGGCACTATCTGTTGGGGAGGTTTTCCTATTTGGGAACTGACCATCAGACACTCAAGTGGATCGAGTCGCTGGATTGAAGTCGTTAATCAATGTGACTTTAAGCTAAGACTATGTTAAGGGAGAGTACAATTAGGATGTTGATGCGTTGTCGCGTAGGTCAAACTACTTATGTGCTTTGATAACTGAGTTTGGCTTGTCGGACAATGTAACTCGATCCTTGGTTGATGCCTACGCGGAAGACCCCGTCATGATGGACATCATACGCAATGTTGAGGCCCAAGGCAAGGCCACATCTAACGAGTTTGTAATGGTGGATGGGTTGCTCTTTCTTGAAAAGAGCAAGGTTTAAAAGTATGTGTGCCGTCTAGTGAGTTTTCGCGTAGCTTATTTTTAAGGTGTCACGACGCAACAAGACATTTTGGATTAAAAAGACCAATGCTAACTTGGTACAGCGTTTTTGGTGGTCTGGTATGCTTGATGATGTAAAGAAGTACGTCCAGACTTGTCAAGTCTGTCAGCGGACAAGTCGCGAACTCAAGCACCGCTTCGGTTACTCAAGCCCTTGCCCATTCCTGCAGGTCTTGGACAGAGCGTGTCCATGGACTTCATGGACACCCCGGTGACCAGCAAGAGTGGCAAAAGGCCCTTTTCGTCATAGTGGACAAAGTTTACTAAATATGCTAGACAAATCGCCATGTCGGAGACTGGAAAGACTGAGCACATTATCAGTTTATTCATGGATAATTGGGTGTGTGATTTTGGATTGCCCAAGTTTATCGTCAACGACAAAGATGTTTGTTTCACAAGTGAAATGTGGAAGAAGGTTGCTGAACCAATGGGCAGCCAACTCCAAATGACTTCGGGAAACCATCCCGAAGCCAACGGACAGGCGAAATAGATGAACCGCGTGGTGCACCACCTGCTGGGACATTACAGTAAGCCCAGTCAGGATGACTGGGATGAGAAGCTACCTCTCATCGCCAGCCTGTACAACAACGATGTTCACAGCACCACGGGCGTTTGTCTGAATGAGCTACATTTGGGGTGGAAGCCTAGATCAGCACTAGACTTCCTCCTTCCTGAAAACCGACCAACTGCAACTCTTGGAACCATCAAATTCGGTGTCCAATATGAGAATCTGTTGCAACAGGCTGTCCAACATATAAGAAAATATCAGGAGGCAATGATTGCCTTTGAGAACCTGTTGAGGCTAAGCCCAGACAGGATGACTGGGGTGAGAAGCTACCTCTCATCGCCAGCCCGTACAACTACGCTGTTCACAGCACCACGACGTTTATCCAAATGAGCTGCATTTCGGATGGAAGCCTAGATCAGCACTAGACTGCCTCCTTCCTGAAAACCGACCAACAGCAACTCCTGGAACTGTCGAATTTGGTGTCCAATATGAGAAGCTGTTGCAGCACGCTGTCCAGCATATAAGAAAATCTCAGGAGGCAATGATTGCCTCTGAAAACAAGCACAGACGACAGTCCACGTTTCAGGTCGGGGAACGTGTCTGGGTAAAGGCTAGCGAGTTAGGACAGGAATTCAGCATCTCTGGAAATCTAATGCCTTAGTACTTTGGGCCCTGGGGAAGTCCTGGACATCGTGGGAAGTGATTTAGATGGACCCTCTTATGTGATTAGAATCCCGAGACATCTGTGCACTTACCCTGCGTTTCATGCTTCCAAGCTTATACGCCTTTCTGGGACTGATAAGTTCCCATCAAGGAGATCAATGCTGCCCCCAACCATGGATGGCCATGTGGATGTCGACGACATGAACATAGAGATTTGCCTGTCCCCAAGCCCTTGGGCAGGGGACGACCGCCAAAACCTATGAGGGAGTACCTGGTCAGATTCAGGCATCATACAGACGCAAAAGAAGATCATTGGTTCACAAGAGAGGAGCTCGTCAAAACAGCACCTCAGATCGTGGCAGAGTATGAACGGAAGTTAAAGGGGAAAGCGCCTGCATAGAAGCATCTCAGGGGGCTTTCGAAGCTAAGGGGGATGGAATGCGAGGATTGAGCCCTCACAAGGGCACACAGACGTTCTGGGCTCATGCCCCCAGAATAGCTCGTGCCCGCCGTAAGTGAAGGCGGGATGCATATTCGTGTGAATGTGGGGTACCTGACAATTGCAGCACGCCAGTTGCTTACAGAGCAGCGTGAGCTTTCCGTGGCTCCTTCCAGAAGCAGCAACTGCGTCGTGCAGTTGAGCCCAGGGCTAATTCGGTTGAGGCCCTGGGCACAAGCATCCAGAGGCCGACCAGTCATGCAGCGCATGCGACGAGCCAACGGGAATGTGCCGAACACTTGGAGCCTTGTGGGCTACCTGGACGTGCCTAGCTGCAAGGGGCCCGGGCCAGTATCTGAAACTGGGCCTGGGCGTAGATACTGGGGCCCGACTGGAAGCTAACTCACTTTCCATAAAGGAAAGTAAGCACAGCAGCAAGACACATTCTGGCCTGGGCAGGCATTGCGGCCAAACTGCTGCTTTGACATGCAATAGCTGCGCTAGCTGGGAGGCTGGAGGCGTGGGTGCCCTAGGTGACTTCAGCGTGATTTCGCAATTTGGATTTCTGTCTATCTCTCGCTCATATTCCTTGCATTTTTTTCATGTCTCCACCCTACGTCTTCCTCCCTCCCACACGTAACATATATATACCCACTGAGAGAGATGGTGAAAAAAACAACAAAAGGCAGCCCTCCAAACCACCACCTCAAAACCCCTCCCTGCTGTTTTTTTTCATTTTCCTTCTCCCTTTCGCTCTCTTTTCTTCTTTATTTTCCTTATCTCCCTTTCACCATCGCCATGCAGCACGAGAAACCCAAAGGACCACAGGGGGCCAAACCGGGCCGCACGAGAGCATGTGAGGACACGTGGACTATTTCCCCGGGGGGTCCCTTTTTTTTGTGTTTTTATGATGAACACAACACACTAAACGGACACAACCACGCAATGGCCAATCAATCAATCAATCAATGTTAGTCAGTCAATCGATCCATCGAACAATCGACGGATCAAGCAGTCAGAAACGTTAATAATATGAATCCAGTTTCAGTTCAAACTGATCCCACTCTAAATCTTACTATTATTAATCGAATAATAACAAATAATCCAAGTTGATAGACGAGCATAAAAGTAAAGCCTACATAAATGAAACACCATAAAAACCAACTCGATCAATAATAATTAGTCGGAGGCAGAAATTAAATTATTGGGACTGGATCAGCCGACTTATTAATATATTGCATTGAATGCATTCAATAATTTGATCTCAATAAACATTATCAACAACCCAATCTAATCGATCTAAATTTCTGTCAAAAAAAAAAAAGATAAAAATGAAACTAGAAAAGAAAGCAGAAAAAATACTAGAAATAGAAACAGAAAACCACCGGCAGCGTGCGGTGCAACCGTCTGAGGTTGGACCCAGCCTGGGAGAGGGGTAGACAAAGAGCAGAAAACTCGGGAAAAAGGGGGGAAAAACAAGAAAAAGCAAAAGAATATTCACTACTTTTTTCATAATAATTAAGTCATACTAATATCCGTATATAATGTATGAAGCCAGATACCAGATAAGGAGTTGTACATGCACGACACCGCCATTACATAGTTATGGTTCAGTACTGACAAATTATGAATAACATTCATACGATAGACCTAACATAATACTTCACAGACAGATTAATTCGGAGTGTTGTTCTATCAATGATAATATAATACAATTTATACAGAACATAATAATATTAGTATACTTCACAGACGTAACATAAACTTCACGGAAACACTAACACAGAATACTATTTCATCATGCAGTAAGTTGCAAGTAACATAATATTATTATCTCGGGTGTAAGGTGCCAATCACTGATACAGAGCTCTATGTTAGGTCTTGAAGTATACTATTACTCTTGGACTCTCCTGTACGAATAGTCGTCGTATACCACAGAGATTCCATGTCATTGGGGGACCTTACAACCGATTCGCCAGCAAAGCCTTCGCGAACCGAATATGACCCCCCCTCACCCGCCCGAAACAAAAGAAAAACTAATTGAAGTAGTTGCCAAACCAACGGCCGCATCAAGATGAGAGAGGTATTTATTGCGAGCAGCAGCAAGGAAAGCAACCAACCGTCAAAAAGAAGAGGGTGGCCTCTCGTCCACCCAATAAAAGAGAGGGTGAACACAAACAAGTTTTTCACCCACCTCCCATGAATAACGCGTGGCGCAGGAGGACAGCGAACCTAATACGTTATCCGCTGAGCACGGCCATGAATGTATACGAGCTATCTGTCTTCCGGTCCCCCAATTAAGTCATGATGAGGGCGCGTGTATTTCAACGGACTGTTGTATGGATTACCGAGGCGCTGCCGTGCATGGCATCACGACCATAGGGGAGGGAATGGGGTGAGAGAGAGACAGAGAGAAAGAAAGAGAGCGAAAGCCATGAATACAGAGAAGCAAGGACCCACGCACACACAGGGCGGGAGGGAAGGCAGAGGATAGATGGGTACGTGTCCGCGCACCCTCTCGATACGTCAGGCACAGAGCGAGGCTAGAGGGTTGGGGGGGCCGAGAGAGGGGCGCGCTCACAGCGGAGAATGATAGGTACGCGTCCGCCCACAGAACAGAGAGGAGGAGGGGTGGTGAAGAGGAGGGGGAGAACGAGAGAGGAGGATAGGAGGAGGATAGAAGAACTACGGAAATCACTGTGGGAGACAAAAGGGGAGAAGAGAGGCAGCAACAGCGGCGAAAAGGGGTAACAACGTGAGGGAGGGGAGGGAATGTTGGGAGTCGCTGGCGAGGGCGGCGGCAAGGGAGAGGGAGAGAGAGAGAGAAAGAGAGAGAGAGGAGGTGGGGAGGCCAGGGAGGGAGGGCTGAGGGGCGGAAGCATAGCAGATCACGGAGGGTTCCAGATGAGCGTTGCGCATACAGAAAAGGAGAATAGAGCTGGGCTCATGCCACACAGACACAGAGAGAGAGAGAGGGAGAACGAGAGAGAGAGAGAGAGATGCATCTTCTTTGCCTTCTTCTTCATCATCTTCAGAATAAAACAAGTTGACGAAAACATATTATTCGATGACAGCGGGAGAGGGCAAAAAAGAGAGCGAGGGTCGGTCGAAGAAACGCGAGGGAGAGAAAAACAGGAGGTAGCATATGAGGACTGGCATATGAAGACAGGCATATGAAGACAGGCATACGAAGACAGGCATATGAAGACGTTAATATGAGTAGAGTTAAAAACACTATAAAAAAAAAACAATTAAACGGAAGGCCATCGAGGGTGAATAACAAAAACAGCCCCTCTAAACCTTCCTGTAAGTTTCCTCCGAATCCACACATCCCACGTGGCTGAAATCTACACACACCCGCGCCCCGCGCGCGCGCGCAAACGTGTGACTGTTGAGAAAGAGATGATGAGAGCTCGAATCGTCAAGAGATGAATAATATAATGATCTTACGGGCCTGTCCGAAACAGGATGACAGACAAAGAAAAAAGAAAAAATCAATCCTCAGAGGGCAGCATTCTTATAAAGCACCGGGCATCGCGGGTAAGATGCAGATTCAACCGCGTTACCCGCCGTTTATGACCGTTAATGACAGATCGACAGATCGACGCTCGTTGATGACCGTTAATCGCCGTTCGACGCCGGCCAGGGTCGCCTAATGACCAAGTAAAATAAAATAAAATAGAAAGTGGCCAGTGATCGGTGAGAAGTGATTTAGTTGAGTGGAACAAACACCTAGAACGGCTTTTCCCTTTCATCTATTTCGGATTCGTTTAACAAAAAAAGACAACGGGCTGCCTTCTTTTGCCGTCGGCCATCGGCACTTTTCTGCAGCAACCAACCAAAAAAAAAACGGAATTCACGAACGAAGAACTTCAACCATTCGTTTTTTAAATGGAAGAAAAAAGGAGAAAAACAGCAACAGAAATCTTTTATTCCATGTATTCCGTGTAGATGTATGCTGAGGTGTGTGTGACGGTGCGTGCGACGATGTATGTAGATGTATGCCACGGTGTGTGTGACGATGTATGCTGGGGGGGGAGCGAGAGAGGGCGCAGGGGAGTCGGGTGAGGCGGGAAGCTGGGCGGTAAAGTAAACTTAGAAAAGATTAGTAAATGATGATTGCTAAGGCTATGAAGTACGGTGAACCATACAATTTCCAGCGCATGAAAATAAAGGAGAAAACTACTGTTACTCATAATTGAAAACTAGTAGTTCAATATTGTAAACATATACAGGTGGGGCTTTCCTTCCTTACTTATTTTCCTTTTCTTGTTTTGTCTTTTTCCGCCTTTGCGCTCTGATTCACAGTGTGACAATATATACAGTCATAGACGCACATGCTGCACATAAACGATCAAGTACTGCAACGATGAACGAAACAAAAGGAAAAATTGCACGCAGTCCAGAACGAGGGCCTCGCCGCACCACTCGCCACCTGTGGAAAAGACAAAAGGCTATGGCGGGTGTATATGTCCACGCTGTAGTGGCAGATACATCCTTCATTTTGCACATTCGGTGAGCAGTGCGGCGGCACGCCAAACGATCGCTCAAAATCTTTCCATTTTTGTCCACCGGACATCGTGGCGCCCCGACAAGGCGAAGCCACGTCGCTACCTCCCGTGCGCGCGGGCTCGGTTTCCAGACGTGCTGGGAGGAAGCCACGTGGCCTGTTCAATCCGAGCCCCCCAATGCATCATCATCATTCACAGAAAACACGATCGGTAAATTAGTAAATTACTAAATTTCTCATAATAGCCAACCGGTTAAGGAGCCAAAAAAAGGGATCTGCCACGTGTGCACTTCTCGCATGACACGTGCACAACTGATGAATGCCCCCCACGTCCATGCGCACTTTTGTTGTTTTTCCTTTTTTTTCTCCCTTTCTTTTTTCGTGAGCAGTTTGCGATGCCACATCTCTGCGCACTTGTCTTTTTTCCCTCTTTTCATGCGCAGTTTTTGAATGCCACGTGTAGAGTTCCTGAGTGAGGCCAGCTGCAGTCCTGGACGAGTGCCACTGCCACGAGTGCAGTCCTGCACTAACAATTATACAACCGAATCGAGGACTCGGCATGTGCCAAAGCACCGCATCAATAGCTTTCGGATTCCAGGGGAAGAAACACCCTGCATGTGCCACGCGAGCACGTCTCAGCTGCAAATGCACATTGCCGCGAATACTGTTCAATACATGCCGCGTTCATCACAGCGTGGCAGACTCACTCACCTGACCAGTATTCTTCGCATTTGTCGGTTCCGCTTTCCCGCCACATCCCGCCAACCCGGAGCTGTAGATATGTCTGCGGGCTTTCGCCTGCGATTTCGCCTGCAGTTTGCTCATCTTACCTTTTGCCTGCCCCCCTCTCTCTCTCTCTCTCCGTGTGTGTGTGTGTGTGTGTGTTACAGACAAATACAGATGCACATGCCCTATTTGCCGTCTTCACGAACGTCATGCTCAAGCTGCACGCAGGATGGCTGAATGTGGGGTAACCGACGAAGGGCAGACTGGCACTCGCTCTTCGGCCGACAGAAAAGTGGCAGGAATTATGGTCAGGTACGCATTGGGAAGCTCTGCTGTTGGTATGTATGTGCTAAATGACGTCAAGTGCGCTCAGCAGAGCTCTACCATAACGTGACGACGGCACGCCCCGAGGGCATTACTGAACACCAGAACCTTTTCGACTCAGATCTGGAAGTGATTGCACCCAGATGCATCCAGGTCGCGCCGTAATAGCTGTAAGATACATTTAGAAAAGCATAGCCGTAATCCAGCCGTGGCACTCCTTGCTGCCTACACGTGGCGCGTCCCACAATATCCACGCGTTCAAGGCGAACGTCGAACGTGGACGATTTCAACTTTTTGAATTTGAAAGCACAAACCCACCCCACAAAAAGCCCACCAAAAGCGAGCTCCCCCGCCCCCAAAAAAAAAGAAAAAAAAAGAAAAAAGAAGGCGCCATTGAGTCGGTCCGACCGGAAGCCACCGACCGGAACTTTTCCGCCGGTGCCACAAGCGCTTCGTTGTCGGTAACGACGGAGTATTCGGCTGCGGGCACTACCAACATGATATCGCTGCAGTAATATCGGCGCGCTATCGCTTCAGGTAGGTCATAGCTGCCTTTTATGTAGCTATGGAGGTTGCCCGATCGAATACCCGGGAGGACCCGAAAACCACTCTCAAGTCTTGTATGCTAATCATGCTCCAGTGATCACGTAACACATGTGCGTCGAAGGAGAACGAATACTTAGACAGTTAATCCAGTGCTAGAATCTGATCGGAACATCACGATCTTAAGATCCTTCTTATCGTTTGCAGAGTAGATATCAGTGCAGCAATGACAGAGATCGGAGTAGAAAGAGAAGCGGTAGGATCGATTGAGAGAGGGGTGGATGAAGTTATGGAAATGGTGCAAGATCCCCTCCAGAGAGGATGATGATAGGCTCCGTGAACTGATGAGGTTGTATTATGATGAGGGGATCATGCCACCAGACATTGACCCTGGTGAAATGACTGTAGATGGAAGAGAACTGAGATTTAAGGTAAACGTAGCGTTCGATCAAGCCAAAATTAATTGGCTGAAAGAACATACGGTTACAGTAATCTTCCGGGCAGGTGCTAGGTTTCTCCCGAAGAACGTCAAGGAGGACATCGTTCGCGCCTACGAAGACAAGAAGACATTTGAAGGCTCATTCGATGCGCAGACTTTTCGCAGGGGTAGAACCAAGATGAAAACACCCAATTCGAAGGCTCATTCGATGCGCAGACTTTT
>BFEA01000282.1:891174-907235 GCA_003427395.1 Chara braunii | reverse complement strand
GAAGGCTCATTCGATGCGCAGACTTTTCGCAGGGGTAGAACCAAGATGAAAACACCCAATTCGAAGGCTCATTCGATGCGCAGACTTTTTGCATGGGTAGAACCAAGATGGAAACACCCAACGTGGTTTCCTATGTCGCAAAGTCTCAGGAGATCGCTACGTGGCTGGTGAACAAAGGTAGCGATGAGTTGACTATCGGGCCGTCTCACTACGTATTCGAGTTCAAGTCGTGGCTAACAAAAGCACAGTTACGGATACAAAGGCAATTGGAGGATGACCATAACTTTTGGGTGGTCGTTGTGCAAGTACCTCTAGATGCGTACTTGTACTTGGAGGCACAGGTATGACGTGCAATCGGACCTGTTCTTCGCTCATATCCTCCAGAACATGACCGGATGCGGCAAACTCTCGTCAACATCAAGTTTGACGTCGATCCAACAGTTCGGCACAACATAAAAGATAAATTTTGGATCGACACCTCTGAGGGAGATTCTCTCGAAGTCAAACTTGCATATGCGGAGACTCCCCGTTGTAGACGCTGCAGAGCTTTCTTCTATACGGATATGGAATGTCGCCGCAACAACCGCCAAAATCAAGAGGTGTCCTCAATCCCAGACAACCTTCAACAACAAGCAGGTGGTCCAGAACCATCGATGAGGAGACAGTAGCAGGGTCCCCTAAACGCTCGTCCAACATCTCCAATTGTTAATGCCTCAGCGGCCCCGGCAACAAGTACGCAAGCGTCTCCGATAGCAGTCAGCCAAACAGCGTTTTCATCCAACTTCTCGCATCAATGTAACCCAGCCTTCTCTCTAGGACTACAAGCACAGCCAGGCTATATGCATGCCTCACATGGTATGTCTCAAGGCGGAGTGATGCCATGAAATTTACTGACAATTCCATTTGGAATTCCGAACCAGTACGGCATGGCGCACCCATGGACATTTGCCCCCTTTTTGGAAAATACGATGGATATGGGAGGCTTAACTTCATCAATGGGCGACGCAATCTCCACGGTTGGGGGGACAGGTCCAACAATTTGACCCCTGTCTTCATTTTCCTTATTGGATCAGAGAGGGTTTCTACATGAAGTCCCCACAGCATGCGTCGGCACCTCCCAAGGCCCCGATCGGATCGTTATGACCCCGTTTGGGACTGACCCAGGAGGTTCGAGAGGAAGGAATGGTACACCAGGTAAGCAGCGAAGATTGAACAGGGAAGGTAACTTCGTCTCGGAAGGTAGCAACTTAGAAGGTGAGCTCTCTGCATCCTCTTCCCAAAACTCTGGGATGAATGGTTCGGTATTCGGCACGCCAGGCACCAAAACTTCAAGAAGACGAGTGTCTGTCTCCTTGTCAAAGGGACAACTGCAGGACATTGAGAACAAAATTTTACCGTTTTTTTGTACCGCAATTCGTAATTTCTTCTAGACCATCGCCTTCACCAGGCCTGATGGTTCACTGACCCTAGTAAGTCTCTCTTCCCCTGATACCCCAATGCCCTCCTCGATGGACGTACTGGTGCGATCTGCGATTCATGACAAATTTGCCTTTCATTTTATCCTGAAATTATAATGGCTCGAATCATCACAGATCATCCAAAACAACGTGGAAAGAAAATTAAAATTTTTGTTCCAATCCTGGATATTCGCTTTCTAGATGGTCAATTGGAAAAACTAGAGAACGAAGGTCTTCGTCTGATTCCAATTTCATGGTTTGCTGATAGGAAGAGGCAGGAACTACGCCGCATCCTCATTCCTCCACTAAAATCTGCAGAATGTCTACTGGATTTGGAATCACGTTTGCCCAGAGACAAGAAGTTTGACTCTCCGTTTCTGCGTGCCTATTTAACTAGTGCATGGTCCATGGATGTTTCTTCTCCTTCTTCCCCCCATATCCAACAGTTGATGGGAGGAACAAGTAGAGTATGAGCAAAGTCAAACTGTTGAGTTGGAATCTGCGGGGAATGGGGGACTCAGCGAGTAACTTTAAGAAGAAACGATTGAAGTTTTTGATTCACACCAATAATATCCAGATTGCGTGTATTCAAGAGACTAAACTTAACGAAGATAAAATAAACGCTCTGGGCAATTGGTGGGATATGGCCCCAAATATGGTCTCTGGCGATCGGCTCTAGAGGAAGGGTAGAGATTTTAGTACACAGGAATTTAGATTGTGAAATTGTTGATTACTACTCCGACCTATGGGGTCGTTGGGCATGGGTAAAACTGTTAATAAACAATCAATATTGGATTATTGCGGCAATTTATACCCCTACTGACCCTGGACTTCGAAATTCATTCTTTCAGGACTTGCTATTTATAATGCCAGATGGAAACAAAACTATTTTGGTGGGATATTGGAATACATCGTTGGATGTGTCCATCTCATCCCAAGGTTCTAATTGTCCTGGAGACAAAGCATCCTTGTTGAAGCTCATGGATATATTGGAGTTTATAGATCCCTACAAACTATCTCATCCCAATGAGGATGGTTTCACTTAGTTCTCCAATCCAATAGAGAATGCGGGAGTGATCTGCCGACGGCTAGATTATTTCTTGACATCACAAAATCTATAGGAATCTGTAATTGGGACCTCTGAAAAGTCCCAACCACTGTCACACCACAAACGAGCAACTCTGACAGTTCTCACGTCAGAGCTGGTTAGAGGGTCTTTTCCGACTCAACGCACATAACTTGAAAGATAAAGATCTACTCGATTGGATGAGGAAATTTTGGGTTAGCTGAAGAGATGCACGACATATATACTCTTCAACGTCCGAGTGGTTGGAAACGGGTTAACGAATGTTTTCAAATCTGCTCTCCATATTTTCAAGGAATAAGGCCTATCAACAGAACAAACAGGAAGTGTCTTTCTAGAAGAAAATTGAATATGCATAACAAAGAATGGCACAACACCCAGTCTTGAATGTGGTTTGGGGTATAGAGAGGTTCAAATTGATGTCAGAGTTGGATATGATGCAGAAGAGAAAATTTGAGATATGGGCGGTGTCGGACCAAATACCCTTACAAGGGTATTTGACCATGATTTTACAATCTACACATTGATTGTGTCGACCACCATGACGGAGTCGGTCTAAACTTAGAAGTGCACGCGTTCTTCACACGACACTGTAAAGACGATTTCCTCGACTATTGAGGCCGGGGTAAATCGGTGAGAAAATTTTGAGAGTATGTGCGTGTGTTGTTATGACGCACACTGTGATGGTTGGGATCGGTAGTAATACCCTCCGACCAAGAAGGTCGAGGGGTTGACTAGGTTAGTGTTGTACCAGAGATATCTACGTCACGCACTGAGACTTGGGTTGGTACCTGTCTACTTACCGGTACTGGTCCTCTGAAATTGTCAATTGTCTCTTCTAATCGACCCTGAATACTCGGCGCATTTACCTCAGTTTGGTGTGGTATCCGCAGACCTGTTACCTAAGTTCCGTTTGTGACTCCTATTTGTCGCAAGCCTCTTTGCCCAACACTTGAGTGTTTTCCCCACCACGATCCTTAGTGTCGAGGCCACAGCTTAAGCACCAGCCTTTGGACTTTCCGATTAATTAAGTAACCTTGTGGGTCATACACACACTCAAGCCGACAAGCGTTTAGACAGGCATGCAGACCAGCAAGAGTACATTCACGCACATGATTGGGTTGGGGCTCAGGCCACTGGATAGAACTGAGCCCCGATACTGCACTTATACCTAAGTTGCTCCTCTTCTAAACGAAGTTGGAGTTAGCTCAGTAGGTTTCAGTGCGGATATGATTCCAAGCGGAATTTTGTCTTGTTTCGCACTTAAACGTTTACCCAGATCCCTTCCCATGATCTTGAATACTTGAGCTCTAGTGACTCGGGGATCGAATCCATCCGACCCCAGGATAACTCTTTTGTTTTTGCCAAAGCTCAACTTTAGCCCCACGGTCGGACGACCGGGGCTTGATCCCGTGACCTCAGGGTTAAAAACTGTTAGATGAGGAGACTTTAGGCTCCTCCCCATAGCTGACAGTTGGCACGGTGGGGACGTTGGAAGTCAGATTTGTCTCTATTTATTTATTTTGGTTTTAATGCTAGTTAGATTCGTCCCGTGAATGCTCATTTTGAATCCGACCCCGAAACCAGGGTGAATTTGTCCTAAGCCGTTCGCCTAGGTAGAAGGTCGGCCATGGTCGCCGACTACCAACTGCGCGGGACTACGGTACCGAGAGGTGAGTACTCGCTAAGTTGCGGGAGGCAGGGCACAACGAGGAGGACGAGAAAGGCATTTTCAGGGAAAAGCAGAAGAAGAAGGTGCAAACAGAAGAAGAAGAAGAAGGAGAAAAGAGAAGGGGAGGAGCAGACAAGCACGCTGGTGTGGAGGCGAGCTAGCAAGAGAGAGCGAAGCGTGAGCGGGAGTACCAGTAAGGAAGCACGCTAGCGGAAGGACGCAAACAGATGCTTCCGTAAGCGGGGAAGGCTGCGCTCGATCGCGACTAAGAAGGAGAAGGAGAAGGAAAGGAGGAGAAAGGAGAAGAAGAAGGAGAAGGAGAGGAGGAGGAGGAAACGAGATTGGGAAAGGGGAAAAGGAGGAGAAGGAAGAAACGAGAAAAGGAAGCATTACGAAAGAAAAGAGGAGGAAGAAGGAGGGAGAGGACAAGGCGGAACGAGGACTCACCTTAAACAACTGGAGGAGGCGTCTCGACAAGGAACTTGAAAGAGAGCATTCCGCGACCTCCCGATGATTGAGCCACGGACAGATAAAGCTAAGGTAGGTCTATTTGCCTCCCTTATAACTTTAATCTATTTTCATTAATTTTAGTACTCCTAAATATATTTATACATATATATATATATATATATGCTTCTATCGATATGATGAGCAAGATCGAATGCATCCACCGATAAACATGGGAAACTACACTATCACTACATGTGTATAACTATAGGAGAGAGAAAGAGAGTGCAAATGGGTATCGTGGAGAAGCACGCACCGAGGAAAGAGGAAGAAGAAGAAGGAGAAAGAACGAGACAGTAGGAGAAGACCGCTCGGAGGAAGAAGAAAGCATGAAGAAGAAGAAGAAGAAGAAGAAGAAGAAGTAGAAGAAGAAGAAGGAGGAAGAAAGAGACGAAGGGCGACTTACCTGTCGTCTGCCCGGCTCGTGTGGTGGGATGCGAGCTTGTGCTTGTCGTGCCCCGAACTTTGGTCGTGTATGCTGCACATCGCGAGGGATCATCGTGTAGAGTAGGGAGCAGCGAGCTATGACAATGACAACGTCGATGAGAGAGCGAGATAAAGAACAGGTAAGTTTTTAATCTCGTGGTTGGCATTATGACACTCTCATAGATAGGATGAGCAAAATCGTACGAATCTACCGCTATTATATGGAAACATACACTACTGCGCAACGTGTGTGTGTGTGTGTGTGTGTGTTTTATACGTATGCGTGTGTGTGTGTGTGTGTGTACGTGTGTGAGTCTGTGTGTGTGAATCGCCTGGCCAGCTGTATCGTACTTCAATCGATAAGCGAGCAAAAGCGATGAATCTACCGCTAGAACGTGAATGTAGACAATACTGTGCACATGTATGTGTGGGCGTGTATGTATGTGTGTACATGTGCGTGTGTGTGTGCGTGTGGAACCTATCGTGTATGTCAGGAATATATATGTATATATATATGTATATATATATGTGTGTATATATATATATTGTCAAAACCGAGCGGCCCTGCGTTATACTGAATGGGGCGCGTGGTGGTCTTGGATACACGTGGCATCTGTGTAGGCGATCGAAGTTGTGAACGATACGTGAGACTTACTTGGTGCTTGAGGCGAACGACATTGGCCGAGATCTGCTCGTACTTCGGGAAGTTGTTGGCGTCACCAGCGACAAGGGTAGATTAGGCTAGAAAGGGTCTGCCACTAGTAGTCCACGCGCTGAGCGCCAGATAGAACGTCGACATTGGTTCTTTGTTGATGATGGTGAGACTACCCCGACATTGTCACTTATGAGTTTTGTTGTGCGCTTATTTGGAGGAACCCATACTGCAATTCTGCTTTTGTTTCGAGGTCACGACTATCTGGTCTCATGTGTATGATGCCGTTTGGTTTCTGAATGTCCGCTATTTTTCGTTTCCTTGAAATATTAGTGTTATTATTATGAAGTTCGAATATTATTATTATTATTACTACTATTGTTACTATTATTATTATTATTGTTATTATTGTTATTATTATTACTATTAATTATTACTCTTAATTGCAAACAGACTCGCCTTCTCTCTCGCTTCACGTGGCACATCACATTGGCAATAAGCGCCGACTAGAAACTCAGAAATATGGAGCCAAGAACACAGTTTGATTACCAGCCGCTTCAAATGACTACGACACATCGACATTTAACAGTTCTCTGATCGTCATCATGCCCAACTCCACTGTTCACGTATCCTCAGCTCAGGATCACCCTGGATATTCCACTCGCGATGCACTGTATCGCACACATGCATGCACAACTACGCTCACCTATCATCTACAGTAGTTGTGGCCGCTCGGCCCTGCTGACTACGGCAGCGCGTCTGCATGACTCACGCAACAATGAATGGATGGTTGAACACTACTAGGCCCTGGTGCACCTAGTCCCACATGGTACCTACTGGTCTGACTAAGTAAAACTAGGACTGGGTACTGCCGACTCAACAAGGGTGGGCTTCACCAGGTGCCTCTGGTCAGCTTCGGGTAACGTTCGGAGGATCACTTCCGGACCTTCCGTCAGTCTATGGGCTTAGCCCTTCGACACTTCAGCAGCTACAACCTGGATCTTTCGGGACCGTAGCAGCTACGACTATGACTTTTCTCGATCTTACAAGCCGCTTAATCCCTACGCAACACTTGTAGAAAATAGGCAAACAAAGTGTCAGACAAAATATAGAGAAAAAGAGAGAGAAAAAGAAAAAAAAGATAGACGGAACAGAAACAAAACAAAAGGATGGCGACAGACAAACACACAAATATACAAAAAGACATAAAATAGACTAGTGGACAAACAGTCAGACACGCGGACAATGGCAAACAGAGATAGATAGGCAGACAGCGGAAGACTGCCGAGATCCGGACACCTCACCAGACCACTCGATCGATAGGAGCGACGGGCGATGTGAACAGAAAAGCAGGACTGCGTAAGACAGTTTCGTTGGACTTTCACCAACGTATCTATAGGGGAGCATCTGTATGGTTGTGTAGGTGTGTGTGTGTGTGTGTGTATGTGTGCAGATTGTGTGTGTGTGTTGCCATAATTCGCTATACATACAAGGAAAGCATGATTGTGCCAAACTGTTTTGTCATTCCTTGTCAAACTGTCTGTGCGTATGCAGACCGTGTCTGCGTGCAAACAGACTGTCTGTGTGAAGACAGACTCTCTGTGTATGGCCAGACCATGTCTGAATGATAAACAGACTGTCTGTGTATCGATAGGCTGTGTGTCTATGAGAGAGTAGACTGTGTCTATGAGTGTGCAGACTGTGTCTGTGTGTGCACAGACTGTGTGTGTGTTGTCATATTCGCAATACAACCCCGAGAAGTGTGACTATGACAGACTGATTCGTTTGACTTATACAGATATACGTGGACCTACTAGCACTGACTCTAACCGCTACTAATTGTTAAAACTATGACACAACCACTTTGTCTTTGGGCAACCTGCAGACCTCCGTAGCACGAGCCGCAACGGCAGCCCTTCCGCATCCTTGACAACGGAAATGTGTGGGTAGCTCGCCGTTGCTTCTTTATTTATACTTGGGTTTGGTTTGGTTCATTAATGTCGGCCCGAGCCCAGAGGGGGCCGCAGGTTCACTTGCACTATTGACTAGACTAGGTAAACAATAGGCCTGGGGATTGAGCCCCAGAAACTATGAAGTCGCATATTTGAGTGGAACTGTTTCATTATTATGATTATTGCTATTGTTTCATAATTCTTCTTCTTTTTATTATTATTACTAACTGATGTTGCTAGTCTTGTAGTAAACCTCGTGCCCGTCCTAAGTGAAGGCAGGCTTAAATACCCGCTAGGGGTCATTATCCCATCATTTCCTAATGCAGGTCTCAGACAGTGCTGTACACCGGTTGGTTGAAGTGTGGCCGGGGTCTCATCCCGAGGATGCTTCCAGCAAAACGCAGTTGCGCAGGTAGCGGCGCCCTGGGTACAAGCAGTGTAGGGCCAGCATATTAAAAACGGGTCACGGACCACTGAGATCGCATCATTGCCATCACATCCGCGCGCAGACACCGAGTGGCGTGGGTCGCAGCCGGATAGCGGGATACTAGCAGGACTGTGCTTAGGCATGCAGGACAACCAAGACACACGCATGGCCCTAGAGACAAGCATGCGGAAACAGCGAGCGGGTTGCTATGTCAGGGCTGTGTGGCAAAAGCAAACGGGGAAGCATATGGATAAAAGGAAGGGAAAACCATGAAAAGAAAGGAGGGATAGGAAAGCGAAGGGAGGAAGAGAAAAAGAAAGAAGGGGAATGAAAAAGAAGGATGAAAGAGGAAGGAAATGAGGAAGAGTGAGAGAAGAGTAAAGAGGGAGAAGGATGCGAAATGAGGAAAGGGTCTTTGACAAATGGTACATCAATAAGACATACACTTTTCTTTGATCCCTTGCTCCTGGTTAAAACATTCAAAAAGTAGACAAAATATTATCACCATTATTAATATTATTATTATTTCTGCTATTTTTATTATTATTGAGGTTATTATTATTATTACTGTTACTATCGTTATTATTATTATTATTTTATATTATTATTATTATTATTATTATTATTATTATTATTATTATTATTATTATTATTATTATTATTATTTCTAATATTACCTTTAATTAACTATTATTATCTTTATTATTATTATTGTTATTATTAAAGGCTATTATTGAGCATCATATGACAAACGAGGGTCAGAGAGGAAGAAAGTACGAGGCGTTGGAGAGGAGAGGGACACCAACGCTTTGGGATGATGACCACCTTCTCCATCCTTCTCTGTTCTTATTAGTTTTGATCCTCTTGGATAATTAGCTCGTCAACCATGGATGATTTGATGGTTTAGTTCCACTAAGAGTAACATTAGTTTTGCTAACGTTAAAGACCAGATAATCAATTACTTGAGGCTTAGATATATTCCAAACAATAGGGCGATTGCGGGAGCTCTGCCGGAGTTCAGGCGAAACTCTGGAGGCCGGGAACAATGAGGTACGCACACTTCTGCCTAACCCCTAAACCCTAAACCTATAACCTTCATATAACTACCTATGACTGTATTAATAAGAGAGAGTACTTTGAGTCAAGGGTTCTACAGGACTAAGCCGAAGACAAGGGAAAAAGAGAATGTTGTACAAGGAAAAGAAGAGCATTGATTGAGTGAAAGGGGTCTGACAGAGTATGACTAACTGTTGTTGAAAAACATAGTGAGAACGAGAAGTTCTGAGTAACTGTCTCGCTATGTGAATGTTTCTTTTGGGGATGTGGCTGCAAGGGGATTGACTTCGTGCAGTCTTCCCTTGCTTAATAGACTATCTGACCAATGATAAGGGAAAGGGTTCACAGTGGATTGAAGGACTTGTGCATGATATGATCGGATACTGTAATGATGAACTACATCGACTAACTTTTGACTATGCTTACATACTCTCAAAAAGTTCAAAGCTAACACAGCCAAGGATCAGACGGACGAGTTTAAGACATGAGGTACAAGTCTCGTATGGCCTACCCGCATATTCTTAAAGACTTCCGAATGACCCAGGGCTCAAGTGGCGTCAGAGGCCACGACCAAGTCATCGGGAAAGCTTACAAGGGGTGATAGGAGGAGCAAGGTACCGAGAGACCTGCCCTACTGCCTAAACGGCACAGTTAAGAACGAACGATGATAAGAGAAGCAAGGCTCCGAGGAACCTGCCTTATTACCCGTCAGTGATGCTCCAATGCAAAACAGTAGTAGGAGGAGCAAGGCACCGAGATGCCTGCCCTATTGCCCGACCGCATGGATGAAGGAAGTGGTAGTAAGAGGAGTGAGGCTCCAAAAAACCCGCCTTATTACCACTTGGCCTTGATCTAATGCAGGACAATGAATAGGGGAAGCAAGACCCTCGAGGTCTGCCCTATCACAAACAGACGTCAATAAAAGATAGGTAGATCCCGAACAATCTACCATATTAATACTAACGTTCTCAATAAAATTGGATCAATTGATTTATAACAGACTGCTTCTGATTCTGTTGAGGAGAGGATAGTGGGATCTTGGCCCTGAGAGACTTATCACTCTATCTTGGAACTTCTGATTTGATTTCTATCATAAGATTTTTCTCTAAGATGGATTGGCGATATTGCTTGTGTTTGCCAGGAAAAGAACCAAGAATGAGACTCTGGTAAACAATCTTAAAAAAAGACTTATATAGGATCACTGAGTCGGGGGAGCTGGGAATGAACTTTGTTCATTACATAAACTCATAGGGCAATAGCATGACAATTAGATAAGGATAGAGGTTAGACAGTAGGTCATCAATGAGCATCGATCTCCATGTCACAAGTCCAGAAGATTCCCCAACGTAGGAAATAAGATATTAAGTTTCTTTCGGAGTGTGTTGGGTCTACAAGTTTCATTCACTCTTGCAGAGAATTACGGCTTAACTTCCACATGGCTTGATACCTGCACCTAAGATAAAACCTAGAAAATGAACGGATGGATCTTCCCCTGTGTCTAAGCCTGAAATATCATAAGTCACCCTTCAAGGATTTTGAAAAGTGAAGGGGCCGGGCAATAGGAGTTAGGAGTAGGAAGGAATGTCGATTCAAGGTTTTAGGGAGTGAGGGACTTACTATGATTGGGTTAAAGGTTGACGCTTGTAGCGCATTCTGTGTCTGCATTTGTATGTGTGTATGTGATTTTTTTTTTTGCATTGGCACAGGTGTTGGGCCTTGGATTGTTTTCTGAATTTGGGTCGTCATCAGGGACATTCTGACGGGGTGCACCACAATTGTGAAGTGAGGTCTACCACTCATTCGGTTCCCCTGATATACATATATATAATTATATATATATATAGATATCTGTTTGTGACGATATATACATATATGTACTTACATATCTATATATATATATGAACAAGTCTGGCCTGAGATAGGCAAAGTTATTGTTTAGGATTCTGTCGAGAGAGTGGGAGATTACAAAAAAAAAAGGGTGTTAGACATTGACATTGTCTCACATGGTCAATAAGGAATGTAGACTCACTATCATGGGCAGCTAGGTGTGGAAGACTGTCCGGAAAAGTCGATCTAATTAGATAGTCGGTTCGAGAAAGTTAGCATATCGAGCCACGATATACGATTAGTCTAAGGCATTCTACCACGCGTATGCCTATGCTACGACGATCGAGAAAACGCCCTCGGTTGGTCTACCTCTGCAATTGCATGTAAAAGCTTTCCTACGTGGGTCAGTAGCTCAGCAAGGATACGCCCACCTAAGGGACGGTGACAACTCCCGTAGCTAGAGGTAAGTTGTACCTCGCGGGATCTCAAACCTGTCGTAGGGGTTCGCGAGAGGTATAGCACGGGCGCACGGGCGGAGTGGTATTTCACTACGGTGACTAAAAACTCCTCCGTGATGCGACCGCGAGGTCCGACACTAAAATACTTTGCGTCTGGGTGTGAGACCGCCGCGCGCGACAGCGGAACGGTTGCAGGTAAGAGGAATTGCAGTATATGACCGCTTGACGAAAGAGTCATTTTAAAAGCTCCTTCCTTGACGTTCTACTTTCCCTATGCGGGAACTGCGTCACCCTTTTAACTATGACTCCCCTATAGCTAAGGACCCACAGACCCTATGCAATTATGTTATTGTATACTACAAAGACATACTAACATCTCGCTTACAGGTAAACGTTATTGACAGTGAACTCTACCTGATCAACAGTCACTGGTCTTCCACTACAGTAAGACTCTCTACTACTGTCCGCTTAGACTTGGACCGTCCAATCACCCGTACAGAGGCATTTGAGGCGCTAAAGGCAATGTCCAGAGGAAAAGCTCCAGGCGACGATGGTCTTCCAGTAGAGCTCTATCTGTTTATTTGGGATGCTATAGGGGATTGTTTGTATGAAATTTATAATGACATACTTACTGGTGGAAAATTGTCAACTAGCATGTGCAGAGGCATAATTTCGGTACTCTACAAAAAGGGTGACAGAGCAGATATTCGCAAGTGGAGGTCTATCTCAGTCCTGAATGTCTCTTATAAAGTCTTGGCAAAAATACTTGTACGGAGACTGGGAAGATATTTACCAGATCTGGTCAACCCAGACCAAGCCGCGTGTGTGAGAGGTCAGTCAATTTTCACATATATTGTGACAGTTGTAGAAACACTGAAAATTATAAACAACGAAGATTTGAACTATGCAGTCCTTTTACTCGATCCGGAGAAAGCATATGACAACGTAAACTAATCATATGTTCTCACAACCCTAAGAGTAATGTACTTCGATGAGATGTTTTCTGCTTGGATTATAGCGATGTATACGATGTCTACGACGACTGTTATGGTCAACGGTGGACTCTCAAATGAATTTTTCCTCTCTCGTTCTTTGAGACAAGGATGCCTGCTAGCCCCCCTCCTATTTGCCATCCAAAGGGAGGTGCTGTTAAATAACGTTCGGACAAACCCCTTAATCAAGGGATTTCCTGTTGGCTCAAACCCTCCCAAGGTCAAGGCATTGACTGATGACATGTTTGCTGTGGCTGAAAACTCCCCGATCTCCTTGGGGGCTCTAAAACAGTGCCTAGATTAGTATTCAGGCCTTTCTGAGTCAGTTGTTAATTGACATAAGTCAATTTTCTTTCTGACTCTTAATTACTAACTGTCAGTACAATGGGGAATGCGCAGAATTAGTAAGAGTCAATCGGAACGCTTTTTGGGTGTACAAATTTTTCTAATGTCCTGTGAAGGAGACCATGATAATTTACTAATTCAGAATCAGTACACAGATTGGTTACATGGGGTAGAGCCCCCCACCTGTCGTTGTTCGGCAGAGGTGTAGTAATAAATTGTGCGCTTTTGCACTTCTGTGGTTTGTTGGCATAGTTAAGAGATTTGAGAAACAACTGTACAGTCTGATCAAACGAAGGGTGGCAAAATTTTTATGGAAACCATATGCAAGGGATGAAGACTCCTTTCTCTCTAAAGTTGCATGGGAGATGCTTTGCATCCCACACGACCAATGAGGGTTAGGCATCCTGGATCCCAAGAAACAAATGACGCCATTCTTATTAAGTGGATACTGAAAGCTGCATTAGAAGGGCAAAAATCAAACCGTGTCTCCCTTGTTGAGCACATTCTAGCAAGGGAATGAAACCTGTCCATCGGATGTTGGGACCTGTACGATGTTTCACTCTTTTCGAAGAAGACATATCAAATCACCATTTTGGAAGACAATTGTACGGGTTTGGAAAACGTTGTGTCCAGATGTGTGGGTGGAACCAACTACCAAAGTGGAAGTTTTGGGTCAACCACTGTTTGAAAACCCCCACATCAGATACCCTTCCAGAGAATGGGTGAATGCAGATACAACTATTGGAAGCTTTGGAAGAAAGTGGATCGAGAAAGAGATAGTCCGGATTGGGGACTTATGGGATAATATCAGTGGAACATGGCTTACAATTAGTGATTTGCGTTCCAAACTGGGACAGGTAAGGAATCTGACAAAGAAAAAAAGAGTAATATATACCCAAATCAGCGGTTCGATATCCTGTGTCATATTATCATATGCAAGACCTTTCTTGACTATGAAGCTGGATCCAAAGAAATGGGAATGACGGACCACGGTACACGCCGGACAAAACTTGTGTTTATTGGACTACACCCAAAAGGCTAGCTACAAGATGATCCTACCCTCAAAGGACCCCTTCATTATTGCAATGACAAGATGACAAGTTTTATTGACTTTTAACCCCCAGACTATTATGGCTGATTTAAAAAAAATATTCGAAGCAATTGATCTTGATCCCTAATCAACGTCAAACAGCAATCTTGTGGTTACTATCAATGCTCGCCACTCCTTCTGCTGTCTAGCTTCTCGAACATGGCATGAAAGTGGATCTCAAATGCATATGGTGCCAGTGGGCATTCGAATCTACTCTTCACTTGCAGTGGGATTGCCCTGCCTCGAGCCGAATTTGGAAGTGGTGGACGAAGAAATGAGAATATATCTCAGGCGGGATATTGAACTGGGATAAGAATTAGACCTTTCTAGGTGGCATCCCTGACTTTCTGTCCCCATCTAAAGGATGCCCCACTGTTGCTCAGTCATTTAGAGCGGTGGTATGTGCTGAAGTGTGGCAAGGAAGAAACGATCACATTTTCAAAGGCCAAAATTGGTCGAACACGCAAATTCGTGCTACAATACAACAAGGGATAAAACAATCAATTCGGGCCGACTGGAGACGAAAAGTGCAGACAGCAGAAAGCAAGTCAAGTAGTATGAAGTGGTTCAAAGAGACCTGGTGCGTTCGAGGCACTTTAGTTAAAATCGAGAGTGACAAGCTTACCTTAGCTATTCTCAGTTCAACAAGACGAACCTGGTTCGCTCGGTTGCTGGTCGGTCGCAGTAGACAGGCATGTTGGACTTGTGGCAGTGCAGGGAGCGTTCCTCGTAGATATGATGTGATCTATTGTGATCTCTTCGTCGAAGGTAGACGAACAAGCTCAAATAGATAGAGAGTGACATTTACCTCCGCATTAGGTGGTATTTTTGATTTGTAGTTGGTTGGATAAAATGGCATAGGGTGAACTCTATATAAGGTTCGTGCTTGAATCTTAGCTAGACAGTGTACCGTGGGAATGTAGCTTAGTTGTGAAGAATACTAGATAAAGTTTTGATGAGTGGAGGATCTTTGAATTGTTTGGCTTTTAATGGCCTTGAAGGCATTGGTTTTCTTTTTGGTTTCCTTTCGTTGATTACTTCCCCGGGTTGTGGATCACTAGGAACGCGGTCTAAATTTGACCATTCTGTTCCTAGAAGGGTTTTTTTCGAACGCCTGAAGCGAACTGGGTAATGCTCCCAACCTTTGTTTTTCGGGTTGATTGTTGAGGAATTTCCGGCCTCACTTCTTACTTGAGCATAATGAAAGCCTGCAAAGGCCCCTATCTTAAACAAAAAAAAACGAGCTCCCAACACACCTTTCAAGGCTACCTAAGGCCCTAGTTGCACTACTCGCCATCCGCCAAGATTTCGAATGCATATGGACAAAATGATGTGCACATGCAATCAAAATGTTGGCGGATGGCGAGTCGTGCGACGAGACCCTAAGTGTTCTTCCATTTATACCGCAGATTATACACAACAAGCACAAAGACAGAATATCACACTAAGCGAAACCTTATCCCCGGTGGCTAGCTAGGCAAAGAAATGACCATGTACCACCACTACTTGGCCCAGCTATCAAGTCCGAGCCTCGGCCTACCAGTATCCCGAGCCTTGCCGTGCCGGGCACTGACTTCCCATCCCCACTTGAAGAAGAACACTGAAAAGAGGAGGAGAGAGAGAGAGAACACCTAGAATAGGGTGGAATTGCCTAGACATATCTTTTGTTTCGTAGACTGGTAGCATATGAGATTGTGTAGACCAGTTATGAATGAGTAAAGTTACGTAGACTAGTAGCATATGAGATAGTGTAGACCAATTATGGATGAGTAAAGTTAAACCACCAGTACCTTGCCCAACAAAAAAACTCCTACGCGGCCGTTACACGCGGCGTCTGGCGGGGTACCTAGGGACGAACGACCGTATTCCCCAAAAAAACGGAAGGGAAAAAAAAAAATGTCGACGAAATAAAAGTAACGAACGGAAACAAAGACAAGCGCGGCAGGAGAGAGAGAGAGAGAGAGAGAGAGAGAGAGAGAGAGAGAGAGAGAGAGAGAGAGAGAGAGAGAGAGAGAGAGAGAATCGCGACACCCTTCTCGAAATGTGAAAAATGAGAATGATTCATATTTTGAGAGTGGTGTGGCGGCTCTCCACTGTTTGGCGCTGAATTTGGCGC
>BFEA01000282.1:857358-890339 GCA_003427395.1 Chara braunii | reverse complement strand
GAGAGAGAGAGAGAGAGAGAGAGAGAGAGAGAGAGAGAGAGAGAGAGAGAGAGAGAGAAAGGTGGAATCCTTTTAGGTTAGGTTAGGTTAGGTTACAAGAGGAACAATGTATTACAAATTTCGAGTTGAATTCAGAGAAATAGGGTGACCTAGACTAGAACGTCTTAGAGAGGGTGATAGATGATCGTGTGTGTGTGTGTGTATGTGTGTGTGTGTGCGCGATAGAGAGAAAGAGAGGAACTCAGGAGTCAAAGTTTAGAACGACTCTAAACCAGCTAAAGGGTGAAACGGTAGTATAAATGTGGGTAGAATAAACAACGAATAGGGATGTTCAGGTTTGAACGTGACAAAAAAGGAGCAAGCTATACCTTTGAAAGAACAAAAGAGAGAGAGAGAGAGAGAGAGAGAGAGAGAGAGAGAGAGAGAGAGAGAGAGAGAGAGAAACGAATTGTGGCAAGAAAGGCAAGGCACTACTTTGCTCGGAGAGAACAGGCCGACCATCATGAAAACGAAGACGACGGAGAGACAACCATATGAAAAATGACGAAAATACAAACGTGGTTGATCCCCCTAAGGAAGTGACCTTCGGATGGAGTTCACCTATAGTGAGCTAGAGGTATCTGGCGATATGTGAAATACAGACGAACGATGACTGTAGGTAAAATTTTTAAAACTTTTTGATATATCCAAGAGATTTAGCGACCGGCTTGGACTACGTAGGAATGACTTAGCTTTGGATCTGATTGACTTTGAACATTTGATAGGAATTGGTTACACTAGCCTGTGCTTGAATAATTTTTTTGTAGAAGTTTTTTTGGGGAAATGTTAGGGACGCTGGACCCAGTTTTCAGCATAAGCCGAAGTTGGGTAATAGCCCCAGAACTTTCCGATTTGTTTATGAGCAATTTCTGACCACCCTTTTCCATCAGATATGAAATGATAAACTTCTACACTGAGCAGGAGCCACACTGTGGCGGTGCTTCGCTAGGCAACATAGTGTTGTTGACAGTAGTTACCGGGGTCGGGGCTAGGGTTCCACCCAGGCTATGGCTACCACCCCTTGTTGGCAGCCCAAAGCGGCCCACGACAGTCGTGCTCATTTTTTGGGCATGAAGTGTGTCAGGAGTGAGTGTGGCTTTTTGTGCGTGGTGACATAAATATTTTGAGCGCTGGTGTGTCTTCGCGTATTACGCTAATTGTAACCAATATCAGGGCGTGATTGACACTGTTGGTCTCAAATATAGAGATTGTATTACACAACGGGAGTTTCTGGAAGTTTGACTCATTCTTTTAGACGGGCATCGATCATGAATGAAAACCTCTTATGAACAGAGTTGAAGACACATATTAAATTGACGAGACTTTTGATTGGCGAAAGGTGACCCTCCTTTAGCGACACTTGGTTTCACGTACGTCTGTTGTTGATCAAGGGCATTGTGATGCTTCGCCTTATTGTGGATTCGTATGTTTTCAACGACTGTTGACTCGCTAAACTTTGAGAAAACGACAACGACATATATTTTGAAGTGTTGCTGAGAAATCAGATAGTTTTTCGCTTTAGTCTATCATTGTAGACGAGCATAAGATTTTTGTGGATAGTCTGTTCATGCCATTAGGGGGGGGTTATGGTCTCATGGTAAATACATCTCGTTTTCAATTAGTTTTTTTTTAGCTCTACTCTAGTCTATTGCAAAGACTTTTAGGAGTTTTTATCTTTATTATTATTATTTTTTTTAGTTCTGCTTAGGTTAATTACAAGAAATTTAGGTTTGACAAATTTTCGATACTATCTCGGTGTGAATTTTATAGGGTTTTTATGTAGTGGTGATAAAGATTGCATTATGATTTTGTCAACTCTGCCGGTGCAGGCAATAAACAACATGTGTAATTTTTAGGAATTAGTTCATTGCTGCTGTTCTTTTTCGATTTTGTTAGGGTAACATGTTTTCGTTGTTTTTTCGAAGATTTGTAAGGTTTTCTTTTTCGGGGTGCTCATTCCCGTTTGTAGATTCGCATGGACTTGATTGTGGTTGTCTTTCATAGGGGAGTCTCCGCTTGCTGGATGCACTTGGAGACATTGTGGCCCCTGAATCTGAAACTTTATCTCAGTTATTTGTGCATTGGGCATTGAACCCTAATAATAAAGGGAACCCTTTTTTTATAAAGAAAACAAATGATAAACTTCTATTAAATACACACACAAACAAATAAAAACTAAAAAAACAATGAAAGAAAAATAAAATTTACTCTATTGAAGGGGGAAAAAAACGGTTACTCATTCTTAGGAAAATAACCAAAGGACAAAAAGGAAAGTGAGCTTATGATCCGACAACATGTAACTTATGCAATTTTGTTCAGAAATGTGGATCTTTCTACTTTCCAAAATCAAAGACCGTGGTGTCGTCGAGCATATCGGTCCCGCAGGGGGACCCTCCTAGCCGGGCCACACAAGATTTTACAGGACTTTGTCGCAAGGGAGCTTTCGCCGGTCCAACCGAGTGCGTTGTCGGAGCAAACACCCTTACAAGGTTATTTGCTCATGTTTTTGCATTCGATACAGTATCCACGCTGGTTGTCGTGCTGAAGACAGTCTGGAGTAAAAACTGATTTTTTTTTGGCATAGCGCCATGAAGCAAACTTCTCGACCGTTGAGTCCGAGGTTGCAGGGTGACCATACGCAGTGATACGACGCGTACGAGAACCGGAAGGGGTTAATAAAACTAAAAGCATCCAACCGCAAGGGTCGGAGGGATGAAAAAACATAAGAAAAGGCCGTGCAGGATGTGGCGACTACAATCTAAAATAGACAAAGGTTCGGGCGGTAAGGCAAAAACGAATTAGATCTAGTTCAGAGGTGTCGGACCGACCGATATGGGAGATCCTGCGGGTCGAGCCACCGTAAACTCAAGAACAGACTCAAAGAATAATGTAAGCCCCGACCATGCGGTCGGGACGACTGATAGAAACGTTCTGCCACCACACCAGGCGGCCACAGTGTCGTACCAAATACCCTTACAAGGGTATTTGACGTGCTTTTTGCAAATTCACGCCGGTACGGCTTCGTCCGTAGTTGAGCCGCGTACACGAGATATCGCCGGCAAGGCACGAGCCATGCGCGGCCCAGAGGTGCGGCGTTGCGGGCCAGCGGGATGCGCGACCCCTCGTTGTTCCTTTTTTTTATATGACTACCTTTTTTTTAGTGAAAACAAACGAACCGAGATTCGCCTATGAGCTTCTTGTATCGCGCGAGATGAACTATGAAGTCCGATACCGCTTCAGAGTCATAGCCTGGATCCTATGAGATGTATGGGTTGCGCAGTGTGAAGATAGCATGGGCACACGCAGGGGAGAAGAGGCCAGCGGAGTGAACGAAGCTGGTAGGGACCTCGAGCCGGGTGCATTCAAACGCACGAACGGGAGATAGCAAGGAAAAGAGAAGGGAGGCAGAATATACTTACCTTGCTGCAGGGTGCAAGTTACACAATCACTTCAAGCAGAAGGATGTATCTGGCCGTATTTTTGGGTGAAGGACTCACCCTCGGTCTGGTTAAGTAGTGGGTGACTGATGAAGCAACCGGATCACGGGTTCACTCTCAAGTCGTAGGCAGGGGAACCAGTAGTAAAGCCCCTATCGCCGTGTGCCCCGACGCTGAGATCGAGGGGACGGCCGTGTGTATCCCCTTTTGGATCGCTGAGAGCGCCTCCTCGATGAAGCTCGTCGTGAGGGTCTGACCCGACGGCCTGCTGTAGAATGCACAAGTGAATGGGGAAGGAGAAAGTGCCTAACTTGGGGGACTGGCGAGGGGTGAGCAGGAGAGGGGCACGTACCTGGGTTAGCGGCAGTCTGCAGGGTCGGCGACCGGCGAAGAAGGCAGTCTGCGGGGGCCGGTGGTCTGCAGGCTTGGCACGGGCATACGTCACGATAACTGTGGACTGCGTCTTCGGCGTGTGAGAATGAGCAGTAGTTGAAGGACAAGGCTGCAAAAGCTGTGTCCATGTGACAAACTGCGTACAATTGACTTATCATTTCCTTCAGGTCTACTCTTGAGTAGCTGCCGCATATCGCTGTTGCTATTGTTGTTACCGCTAGCTGCTGCGGACTGGGCACGGACTGCTACTGTTGCTGCTGGCCACCGTGGCGTACTGCTGCTGCGGCAATGGACTGTGTGCGGACTGCTGCTGCTGGTGATTGCTGTGATTACCTTTGACCACCGCTAAGTACTGTTGTTGCGTTTAAGGACTGATACAGGCTGTGGTGCAGCGACGATTGGGCTAAGTGGAGGTACGGGGATTCAGGGGAATGATCAGACTGGACAAGTAGGGGATTATTGTTGCAAACTTGAAAGTCGTCAGAGAGCTGATCTTGGTGTTTTGACTTCGGTTGACCAAACTGGTTTGGGTTTCGGCCGCCATTGCGGGGCCCTCATGCGATTCAAGATATCAAGGCCCACTCTTGCGAGTTGAGTTAGTCCCCTTCCTGTATCTCGAGAGTCTGAAACCACTCCTTCTGCCCTTCTTAATCTCAGTCTAATCCTGGTTATGAGAGGAAGGCGGCAGGCAGGATTGCAACCCGTAGGACTTAACAAGACTCTGTGGGGAGTCAGCCCGCCGATTGCGGAAGCTCTGTCGGAACTCAGGAGGAGTTCAGGAGGCAGGGAACTGAAAGGTAACCATTGCTCTCCCTCTATAAACCCCGTTATAACCTTTATCTGTATCGCCCATTGCATATTTGACTGAGTATATGGTATGCAACCCTATTTTGACTTTTGTCTGACTTTCAGGACTTAAACCAGACTAAATAAAACAATGTTTGGGCAATCTCAGTTTCAACTTTTGTTGACTATGTGAAAGTAGACTGTTTAAAGTGAATGCATTTGGGGGAGGGCAGGATGGAAAACAGTATTGCATTAAAATTTGACTAGGTCATTAAGGCTGGGAGGTCCCCATAAGTTTGGGGAGACCCAGTGCCATGTTTATTTTGGACTACTTGGAGAATCAAACCGTTCTATAAGCTTAGGTGGTCTGGTTGTTCTACCTGCGAGGGCTACTTGTGGTTGACTTTTTCAGGGGCCAAGTGCATTCTGTAAGTTCAGGTGTCTTGGTTGCCTTGTTTATTTTGGGTTTTCCTTTGTTTATTTGCTTATGAACGAGGAAGTATGAGTCATTCTATAAGTTTAGGTGACTCAACCTCTTCCTGCTTTTATTATGAGAAAAAGAACCTGAGAGAGGGCGGATTGTTTTATAAGTTCAGGTGATCTAGCTTAATGTCATGCACATTTTGGATAAGAGAGAAACAACTCAGGCGGAGAGGCAGACTGTTCTGTAAGTTCAGGTGGTCTGACTCGAAGCCTCGCACATGCTGGAACCCAATGATTATAATTTGGCTATATTTTATTATTATTCTATTAAGAACGAGCTAATCAGACTGTTCTATAAGTTTATGTGGTCTGACTATAGCCTATCACAACTTGAAGAGAGTATAATTAAGAATATGATTGATGGTAAGTTGGGGCAGGCTGAGCTTAAGTTAGCTCAGTCGTATGCAGCCTTAGAAGACAAAGGAAATACATGTATATATAATTTGGATATTTTAAACAGTTCAGGGCGACTAACATGGTATAGTCATGTGCCCAAAGAAGAGAAAAGTTGTTGTGCCCTGTGTTTGTGTATACTTTGGCCAAGTTGGGTTCATTCTATAAGTTTGGGTGGTCCGACTTTAGACCTGACTAAGGTAAAGTTCATTCCATAAGTTTGGGTGTCGTGACCTTATTCCTTATGTAAGCTGGGTATAAGGGATTAAATCATTGAAAGATCATAAACTATTGTTTGTCCAGGTATACTTTGGGATGGTGAGAGTACTTACCTTTGTGGTTTGGCCTGCATGTGACTGAGTAAGGCTGCTACTTAGTCTAAGTTTCTGATTAATAGGTAGTTGTTTTAGTTGCTCGCCACGTGCTAGAGCCATAGGAGTTCGTTTCAATTCCTGCATTTTCTGTAGTAACTTTTTTTTTACTTAGGTCAGTTCTTGCATTTTCTGGGATCTTTTCTTATACTTGGCTTTGTATAACTCTTGGCAAGATACTTTCTCAACGGGAAGCGCTGCCGAAATTTCAACAAAACCAAGGGGTTAGTTAGATTTTGTCTTTTCAGAGTTCAGTTTGCCTGACTTTCATATATGACTTAGTAAAAATCTGGAAAGTGCCCTTTTCTAAAGGGAGTGCTGCCCAAATTTTTGCTAATTCAGGGAGTTAGATAAAATTGGACCTTGAGAAGTCAAAGTCATTTTAGATTCTGAACTTGACTTGTATAAATTTTGGTAAGCTACTTTCACTACGGGAAGCGCTGCCGAAATTTCTGCAAATCCAAGGAGTTAGACAAAATTTGACTTTAAGGGTTGAAAATTATTTGTGTTTTCATATTTAGGGTGATATAAATTCTGAGAAGGCACTTTTCCTACGGGAAGCGCTGTCGAAATTTTTTTGGTTCAGAGGAGATAGATTATATTTTGACAGGTGGCGACTATGGCGATCCACTCTGTATGGGGGAGATTCTGCCATAGGTCTACCTTTTCTTGGGCGCTGACTTAGAGACAGACCTAGGCTTGGTTATCAGGAGAGTCCTGAGTGAGAACGTGTCATGGGGTTTTTATCTCCATACGTTGACGATTTAGCTTGGGCTTTGACCTGTCGGATGATACATGTCTTCTTTGGACATTCGATCTAAGATTTGGACTAGATTCAGCTTGGTCATACGAGGATCATCTTCTGTTATCGTTGATAACAGGTCGATTGGTTGATTGCCGACTTATCGGCTCACGACACAACTTTGCTTACATATGTACCTCAACTTGACTGCCTTAGCCTTGTGATTTGATATGTTTCTTTGAGGGTTTTAACCGAACTTCTTTTAACGGCCATTACAAAGAACTTATGAGATTTATGGAAAGTTGAATAATGACTGGGGCTTGAGTGTGTGAGGCGTGATGTGAGTTACAGACAATAGTAAAGTTGACCTCATTGGGGTATGGCAATGTGGCTATTGTGTGTGTCTGTGTTTTATGCAGGTTAGTATTCTCGAGTTTGGTATATGGGTCATACTTTGGAGGCAGTGAGAATGACAACCATGTGTCGCACGATCTGCATACCTGATAAGTCTATGTTTCCCATTCTTTTGTTGTTATCTCGATATCTGATTTGATATATAAGTGGTGGGATGTTTATTTATTTATTGGATGATTTTGCTTGTTAATTTTTATAGTTGGACGTTGTAGTCCGTGGCAACCGTCAAAGTCAAACCCCTTGACTTCTGCCCAGGCCTGGAGTGGGGCTCATCTCGAGGGCAGTAAGAGGCGATTGCCACCACATGTACGAATTTGTGTACCACCCACTCTGCACAGACTGCAAAAGAGGGTCTGTGATAGTCAACCTCGCATGACGGTTGTCCAACATAGAGAGATTAACCCTCAAAGCATGTGTCAGCCGACACTTGATTGTCGAATGCGACCCTCGAGATTAACAAGGATCGCATGAATATGGGTACTACATAGTACGCCATCATTGTGACTGCTTGCGTACGTTTGCATAGCGAGTCGAAATGAGTTAGCCCTGCGTTCGCGCGGTTTTATATCAAGTCTCGCTCGTGACGCCTATCCGATTTCCGCGTCGGAAAGTTATGGGATGACTACCGAGGGACTAGGAGCGTTGTCGTGTTGTTTGTGTTGCGTTGTTTCGTGCGTGTGTCATGTGTGTGCATTTTATTTTTGTGTTCGTAAAGTGGTGTGTGCGTGGTATGTGGGATGCGTCCTAGTCGACCGACGTCGAGTCGCGCTTGGGACCTCAACCCCCCAAGATGTCAGTTCGCGCGCGGGTCCGATAGAGGCGTATTACCTCGCGTACCCTCTATGCTACAACGAACGAGAAACGCCCTCGGCTGGTCCACCTCTGCGATTGCAACTGATTAGCTTTCGTACTGTGGACTGGCAGCTCGGTGGGGATACACCCATCGAAAGGAGGTGACAGCTCCCGTAAGGTGGAGGTAAGTCGTGCCTCGCGTAGGCCCTATCTTGTCGTAGGGGCTCGCGAGAGGTATGGCTGATGCACTCGGTCGGAGCGGCTTGCGGAAGCTCCAAGTATAATTGCGACAAAGGATTCATATCCAACTCCTGCGTGATGCGGCTGGGAGGGTCCCTCGCTGTTTCGTGCGGTGCCGGACCGATGCGCTCGATGGGTGGCACCGTTGCCGGGGATAACGGTTGCTTACCGTTGTCCCTGGTGGAACGACATCCGGGTATAGGAAGTGAGAAAATAGGCAAAAGAGAAATTTTTGTTAGACTTGTTTGAGCGATTGACTAATATTTTGAATATCGTTTGAGGTATCATAAGATTGAGATGTCCGTAGAAGATTGAGCCTAGATTCGAGGCGGATTGCTGATCCAAATGAAATGTCCACTCCTGCCTTATTGATTGGTTTAGACAGGGTGTTGGTTGCAAACGGTATTGGATAAAGCATGAAGTGAGGGTTCGTTGTATGAGTTGGTTTTGGTTGATGAAGTAATGGTTAGTCGAGAGAGATAAGCGCTTTGATTATGCGCTTATGTGCTTCGACTAATATCCTGGTAGTCGGAATTGAGACGCTTTCTAAACTTTGTTGATTAACGGACTTCGCTAGTGCTTTGCATGTCCGATTTGGTTTAGGGTGAATGTGGTGGCGTTAGCATTGTTGGGTGTGCTCATTGGTGGAATCCAAGGCTAGTTGACTCATTACGTGGTTGTTGTGTTGAACCTGCCTTAGGGGATAGTTAAGCTAGAACATCTCCCCTAATCATATGACCCCTGCTTTAGAGAATGTTGTTGATACGGGAGCAACATGGATGAGGGGATGACTGATAAAGTGTGAAGTGAGGAGTTTGATTGTAAAATTTTTTCCTTGAGTTCAGATTGAGATGTGATATGATAGGTACTGCAACCAGTACTATGCCTAGATCTTCTGATAGTGTCAGTTAACGATGAACTGAGTTATTTGGAGATTTTTCTAGCTAACTACCAATGAAACTTTAGAAGTAGCAACTACTGGGTATCAGTTTGGCTAGTCCGAAGAGAGGGCCTATGTGTTAAGTATATGTGTTATATGTATATATTGCATTTATGATGATTTATTTGATTGTCTCTATATATGTGCCTTTATTGTGTTTTGTTTGATGTTTGATTGATGACGTATGTATGGGTTGCCTTTCACGAGGACATAAATTTTGCATGAAACCCACATCTGGCATGGGACCAGGGGTGAATGGGGTGACTTGCTTCTGTGGAAGGTGGTTCTTCCGGAAAGGAGTTAGTCGGCGTGTATAATTTGTCCTTAGTGGAAGTGCATTCTTTAGTTGTTACTCCCTCGATGAGGCTTAAGGGAGTGGTTATTAGTCTCGAAAATGATAGTGAGACCCACGCCAGAACTATGTTCCTGGTCCATTAGTGGGATGTTGTTGTCTTTCCTGTGATAGGAGAGTAACTACATTATCCGTTGAGAAAGGAGGAAGAGGCTTGCCACCTTTGCCGAAACTGTTATGGCAGCGTGGAACAACTACTGCTTAACAAAAGTGGCTCTGGAGTAGCGATCTAGGCTCGTTTCGAGTTAAGCAGGGCCACCATATTTGTAAAACCGCAAACTCGTTATTTGTTGTCTTGATAAATATGATTGGGGTTGTCCATCTGACCATGATAAAAATGGCAAGGTGCAAGCGCTGGAATCTGAGCGGGTTTGCGGTGAGGCTTGATCTTTAGAGCGGGGCTCAAGAGTCAAGATGTTATTTCATGAGGATTACACCGCCTCCCGATACTATATGCTTCGTTTAAGAGCTGAAGGGATAACAATTGTATCATGCTATGTACTCATTGTCAGTCCTATTTTTGCCTTATAAAATATGCAATACGCTTTTGAGAGTTATTAAGTTGCATGACTGGCAGTTGAGCTAAATTCATGTTATGGTTTCTAAGGCATACTGTGTTTATATCTGCAGACCTGACAAACAGATAATGTTTATGGTGTTGTGAATCATTGTTGTGAATATAGGCTATATATTGTGGGTTATACCGTATTTTAAAGACTCGTGTTGGAAGTATCTACTTATGTGATATATATGTGCTTTATCATTTCTGGATACTATAAGTGATATCTGATTAATGGCTGAGTTATGTTTTAAGTATTATATCAAGGAATATTAAATTTTGTGATTTATTTTAAATGAATATGTTTTCACAGTCTTTCTTCGATATCGTTGTTATTCTGAGTAGGTTTTTATAAGTGCTTATGGGATGAGTGTCGATGTGATTCTAGTAGGATATATTTTGTACTTGATCTAGTTGTGTAACTCCTTTCGAACCTCGACCCTAAGACCGCTCGTTGTTTTGTTCAACAGGTGAAGGGGTCGAGGGAGCTCGAGATAGAGGGTTCTCAAGGAAAGATTGGGGTCGAGGAACTCGCTTCTCTGTTGGGCCTGCGAGATTGGGAGCGAGACAACCTGCCCAAGGTTGAGATCGACTTCTTCAAAGGCTATCATGTTTCTGACTTCCTCGATAAGTTTGAACAGATAGCGTCCCACTGCAAATGGAATGAGGAACAGAGGCTGGAAGAGGTGATAAAGTATATTCATATAGGCTTGAAGGGTGAGGTTAGTGGGCTGGTTAGGAAAGCGGGGTCATCATGGAGGAAGTTTTATGATGACATGTGGAATAAATACCGGTTAGGTGAGGAACAACAGACCAAAAATGATATCAAAAAGATAGACCGATATAATTATAGGTCTGTAGAACACTTCTTGGTGGAGTATGAACGCGCATCACGCAAGGTCTGGGCGTTGTCTGAATACGACAAGTGTCTTGTCTTCCTCATGAACTTCACGAATGCAGAGCAGCGAGATTTTATTCGAGGAACAAACGGAAGGCTTATATGGGATAAAGTACGAGGTAATTTGAAGAAGGCGATTTCGATCAACACCTCTGGCATATTCTGAGAGAAGCGAGGAAAAGAAAGAAGACGTTGGATAGTGAAAGGAGTGACCTTGGAAAGGGGTCAGATGACCCTACAGCAGGCACCTCTGATGGTAAGAAAAGTGAATTTCAGAAAGACGCTAAGGTCGTCAAGCGAAATCATAGGTAAAGCAAAAAGAAGAAAAATGAGTCAGGCGATGAGAGGAAAGAGTTGCAGGCAAGAGTGTGGAATGCTGCAGCCCATACCTGTGAAAGGACGTTTGACGCTCCAAATAAGAAGAGGACAGAGGAGCGAAGAGTTCAGGAAGAAGTCGGTGTAGCCCTACCGCCCGCTGTACTTGATCTGAACAAAAGGGAGTGTGATGACAAGGGTATGTCGTCAACTGTAAGTCGGGCAGGACGAAGGAATAGAAGAGGGCGAGAACGGTGGGCGAGGATAGTATGTGCTTGCTGTGGGAAAACTGGTCATACCCCTCGCAGATGTAAGATGGCAAAGAAAGGAGTTGAGGGGTGAGGTCCTTGGCCTTAGATAGGGGTTTGGTCTTTCCTAGTAGCTATTATTGTCACTCTCATAGCAAGAGGAAGACAAAATGGTGTTAGCAGTCCTAATGACTAATAAATAGACATTCGAAAAGCCAGGACAGACCAGTAGGCTTAATTGATAGAACTAATGGGCGATTATCTGCTTATTTTGCTTTTGTTTTCGAACCTATGAGTTTTATGAGACATAGGCCCTTTCTTGTATATATTTCTGATATCGAGGGTGTGTTTTTACTTTTGGGGATTGTGCGTATATTTTGGATCTGATTATCCACTCTTTAAGATGGCCTTAGTTTTCGTCAGATACGAGTGGAGATCTTGTAAGAAGTTGTCGTCTGTACGATAATGCTTACCCAATTTTGCGAGAACATTTGATATCATTTTGTGTATATGACCTGTATGATACGTTGTCGTGCGCGACGATCTTACACCCAGACGTAAAGTAGTTTTTTTTTTGTGTTGGACCTCACGGTCGTGTCACACAGGAGTTTTCTTTGTCACTTTACGCAATACCAACTCCGACCGTGCGCGCGTGCTATACCTCACGCGACTCCCTACGACAAGTTAGGGATCCCGCGAGGTACAACATTACCTCCACCTGCGGGAGTTGTCACCCTCCCTTACGTGGGCGTATCCCTGATGAGCTACTGACCCACGTGCGAAGGCTTTTACATGCAATCGTAGAGGTAGGCCAGCCGAGGGCGTTTTCTCGATCGCCTTAGCATAGGCATACGCGCGGTAGAATGCCTTAAGACTGACCCGTATGTCGAGCCCCGATATGCTAACTCTTCGGACCGACTATCTAATAAGGTCGACTTCTCGGACATTCTTCCACGCTTAGCTAGCTTAAGACAATGAGTATATGTTTCCTTTGTTGACCTTATAAAAATGTCAGAGTCAAACATTTAGTAATCTCTTATTCTTCTCAAAAGAAGTCCCAAATAAAATGACTTCCTAGGTACCGACCAACCTACGATCCCATTCATAAGTATATATAGATATATGTATGTATGTAAATCAGGGGAGCTGATTGAGCGGTGGACCTCACTTTCACGATTGTCGTGTCCCTTTGCCCGAATTTCCAGAAGATCCCAAATTCAGGAGAAAGTACAAATGTCCAACACCTGCGCAGATGCAGGAAAACACATACACACATACAAATGCAGACACAAAATGCGCTAGAAGCGTCAACCTTTAATCCATTCATAGCATGCCGTTCACGCCCCAAACCCTTGAAAATAACATTCCTTCTTAACCCTGACTCCATTTACCCCAGCCCCACACATTTTTGAAGACTCCTGAGTGTGATTTGGACAATTTAGGCATAGATACAGGGGGAAGATTTATTTGTTCCCCTCTTAGGTCTTGTCTTAGGTGTAGGTGTCAAGCCATGGGTGGAAGTTGAGTCGGAGTTCTACCGACCTGTTACCCAAAGATAACAAAATTGTTGTTCGTTACGGATTTCTTCCGTAGTCTTGTCCAAGAGGTGAAACATGTAGACACAACACAGTCCAAGAGAAACTTAACATCTCTTTTTCTAACTGAGATCTAGAAAGTCCCTTCTAAACTTTGTGTCTTTTGTCTGGCTCCTACCCTTAACTAATCGTTTGGGTTGTTGCCCTTCCGCTTCAGGTAGTGAATAACATATCACTTTCCTTTTACTAGTTGCAGTAATTCTCCATATCCCTTTCACTATCTCATTCCTTATCTCATTTGGGATTATCCTGTGTGAGTTCCCTTCCTTCTCCCAACACACAGGAACACATCATCAATCCAACCTGTGGAAAAGAATCTCAAGGAAAAAAATCAGACAAATGGATAGTCTTTCTCTGAGGCAAGATCTCACTTATCCCCTCTCAGTACAATCAGGGATAGTTAGTTAGGACTGAACAATGCTGATTGTGGAGAAAGTTAGAGGTGGTATGGCAGACCATTCAGGATATATCTACTTGTTACTGGAACTTGTTTGACAAAGACAAATCTTGTGGGTCTTGGCCCTTGTGCGCCAAAGCACACTTAGCGGTAGGCTTATCCTATGGCAAGTCACTGATGAGGCAGAAATCCCTGAAACCTCACTACTCTTATATTAGATTAGTCACTGATAAGGCGGGATTTCCCTGCTACTCTTATCACAGGCTAACCCTCAATAAGGTGGGTGTCCAAGGATCCTTGCTATTCTTATCACTAACTAAGCGCTAGGATGTTTATTGATAAGGCAGGTGTCCTTAAAACCTTACTGCTCTTATATCAGACTAGTCACTGATAAGGCAGAATTTCCCTGCTTCTCTTATCACTGGCTAGCCCTTAATAAGGCGGGTGTCCAAGGATCCTTGCTACTCTTACCACTGAATGAATGTTAGATTGATCAATGATAAGGCAGGCGTCCTTGAAACCTCACTACTCTTATATCAGACTACTCACTGATAAGGCAGGATTTCCCTGCTTCTCTTATCACTGGCTAGCCCTCAATCAGGCGGGTGTTCCAAGGATCCTTCTTACTCTTACCATTGACCGAGTGTAAGACTTATCGGAGGTAAGGCAGACTTTCCATGCTATTCTTACCTTCACACAAGTCTTATCTATGGATCAAGTCATCGCTTTTGATGACATTCGAGCCCTGAATCGTTGTTAGTTTGAGAACTTATGTTTGGATCAGACGTATGACAATAAATAATTGACATGGATCATCATCACTGCATTCAATCACAACAGGTTGAACCAAATGAAACCCATTATCATTAGGCGGCGTATAGTGACAAGAATAAGAGTAATCGATCCCCTTTGCATCCACATCCCCAAAGAATACCCACAAAGCAAGCTCGCTATAACCTTGTTACTAACATAGTCATAGGTAGCAGCCTAAGGTTACAGATTTAGGGTTTAGGGTTTAGGGTTTATGTTGAAGTACACATACCTCGCTGTTCCCTGCCTCCAGAGTTCCACCTGAGCTCCGGCAGAGCTCCCGCAATCGCCTTGTCACTGGTCATATACAACTCATGCAATCGATTGTTGGCTCTTAGGGTTAGCTGAGTTCAGGGTTAACTTAACGGGGATCAGATCCTAATCAATAAAGTCGAGGAGGCATGTACTTGAGAGACCACACAAAGACAAGTACGGAGGAGGATGGAGGAGGTGGGCACCATGATAGTGTCTCCCTCCTCCTCAATGCCCTATATTCTCCGTCTCTGACTCTGTATGATGCCTAATGATAACAATCAGAATAAAGACATAAAATAATAATAATAATAATAATAATAATAATAATAATAATGATAATAATAATAATAATAAAATAACAATAATATTGATAATAACAAGTAATAATAGCATTAATAATTATAATAATAATAATTGTTAAGCGTCCAAGCGAGACGATATACAGAAACCAAGTTGTGGAATCACACAGATGTCCGAGTAGAGATGTATAGACAGAGTGTAGAATCCGTCAAAATGAGAAAACACGAAGAAACAACGGGTCAATCCTCGCATCCATGGGCCACGTCAGTAAAGCATTCAGGGTCGCTCTTCCTTCGCCTGACACCCAGCCTGGGTGTCTGTCTTTCCATCTCAATAGTTTGCCTGTCTCAGGCTGTTGGTTGGTCTCAGATCGTGTCTGTCCCCGTCTGTGTCTATACTACTTTAGACTGTGTCTGTCCCAGTCTGTACTGTACGTTCCCGCAGTGCGACTGCACTTAGTCAGCGGTGCGTCCTTATGCAGTCGGCGGTATAGCCCCGCTCAGTCTAGGTCCAGTCAAGCAAGTACCGTATGAGACCGTGTGCACCATGGGTACGGAGAAGGGCAGACCAATTAGTTTCAAAAGTATAAATCAGGAGGCAGCACCCGGCCTTTCATTCATTCCTACATGAGGCATGCTGCCGCAGCGAGCTGTGCAAGGAGGTCGGTGGCAAGCACGAAAGTGCAGTCTAGGTGTTCCAGTGTCACTGCGTGTGTGACCGTGTGAGTGGCCTGTCTTGAGCCTGCGCCTGGGTTTTCATGATGCACTCCCACCCAACAGGTGTGCTGCAACTGTTGTTTGTGGGAATTCTGACCTGTCTTCACTTAGGATGGTCACATGTCCGGCCCGCCTTCACTTAGGGCGGGCACGATGCTTGCTGGGTCACAAGCTACCGAAATTAATACCAACGGTAGGAATCATAATAATAGTAATAATACTAATACTAATACTAATACTAATATTAATAATAATAATAATAACAATAGTAATAATAATAATAATGACAATAATACTAACAATAGCCAAGAACGCGAGTGTGAATGATATGCTGGAAACCAAGTCACGAGATAATGCAGATATCCCCGTAGTTGTGAACAAGCAGAGAGTACAATGTACCTAGAACCCATCCATATAGAGCAATACAATGAAGTAATGAGCTAAAGTTCAAGCCCGTATCCAAGGTTGCCCCTTTCAGTCGGGCGCCAAGCGCCCCAACCTACCCTACTCCTACCTACAGCTGTGTTTACACAACAGACTCACTTCGACTCCCGAACAACAAAGTTTGTGACGTGGACACCACAATCGACTTTCTTTTCTTGCATCACGTATGTATCCACTCACCTCTTCTCTCTCTATCTCTCGTTCCCTGTGTTTTTGTATGTGTGTATGTGTATGCGTCCTTGTCATTGTCTGTTATTGTCTGGCTTGTTTGTCTTTGTTTGGCTTGTTTGTCTGTTTGTTAGTTTTCAGGTCTGTGTAGGTGTAAGGTCGATCTGTAGTGAAACGACTTTNTTGTCTGGCTTGTTTGTCTTTGTTTGGCTTGTTTGTCTGTTTGTTAGTTTTCAGGTCTGTGTAGGTGTAAGGTCGATCTGTAGTGAAACGACTTTCACCAGTTAGCAGTACCAGSTGCAGATCCCAGGGTTCKATCCCTAGACCCCAACCTTGCGTGTGTACAGTGTGCACCACATCCAGGTAGCCCTCAACATGTGTGTATGTCACAGCATCCGTATGTCACACTATCCACATTTYGCAGTACCYGTGCGTGTCACTGCATGTGCTTGTGTCACAATATGTGATTGCGTCGTTTTTGCCGCGTGTGYGTGTGTGACACAATGCATCTGCATCCGTGTGTTACTGCGTGACCGTGTCTGCGTCATTGCGTGACCGTGCGGATGTGTCCGAGTCACCGCGTGACCGTGTGTCCAGACTGTGACTGTTTGCCCCATGCTGCGCAAGACTGTCCCAGACGGTGTCTGTTTGTTTGTTACAGGTTTGTGTGTCTGTATTTTGCTTTCTGTTTGTCTGTCTGCCTGTCTGTCTGTCCGCTTGCTCATTTATCTGTATGTCTGTTTGTTGGTCTTCGGTCTGTGCAGATGTAGGGGCTCGATCCGTAGGTCTATCGAATAGGGGTCACAACTTTGTAGAGGTCATAACTACAGATGTTCCGAAAGGTCAAGGTCGCGGTTGCTACAGTCCTGAAAGATCCAGGTCGTGGCTGTTTGCAGTATCTGAAGGCCAAATTCACAGACTTATGGAAGGTCCGGAAGTGGCCTTTCCCATGTTTCTTACAGCAGACCAGAGACCATTGAGCAAGCGGTGAGCCCAATTGTGTTTTGTTGGCAGTAAGACTGCATCGAGTTCGCAGTGCCAACCCATGCAGTCAGCGGTACCAGTCTAGTCAGTCCCTTGTCTAGTCCAACAAGTAGCATGAGGGACCGTGTGCACCATGGGCCGATGGAGAGAGGCAGACCAACGAGTCACAGAAGTATAGATCAAGAGGCAGTGCCTGGTCATTCATTCATCTCCGCGGAAGCCCTGCGGAAGTGCCGCCACAGTGACTCACGTGAGGCGGTCTGTAGAGGCCTGAAGAGTGCAGTGGCCTGAAAGAGTGCAGTGACCTGAAAGAGAGTGTAGCCATAGTCGTAAGTGCAGTGTAATGTGTATGTGGTATCCAGTGATTCGTTGTATGTGTGAACAGAGAGTGGTGTGGGCGCTGTATCACCATAGCCAATAAAACGAACTTGTACCTGAATTGTGGTCTCGGCTGCCATTTCTCCCAGTTTGAGTGAGCAATTGTCGCCAGTTTACTGCACACCTGTTTGCATATATGTGAAGTGTGAAAGGTATCGAGTCTGATTGCACTACTACTACTACTACTACTACTACTACGATTACTACTAAAAATAATAATAATAATAATAATAATAATAATAATAATAATGACTTGCAAGGAAGATGAGTAATAGCAACTTTAGCAATCAAACAACATCATATACATAAGACCAGGTAGTCGAGACCTCGAACCAATTGCAGAGTTGCATCACGAGTTTCACCAAATAAACACAGCAAAGGCTCATAATTGACAATGCTGAAAAGTATCATCATTATCAACGAAGAACCATTGTCGGTATCCTATCTGGCGCTCGGCGCCCAGTCTACAAACGACAGATCTTATCTAGCCTATCTATAATGCWGTTGGTGACRTCAACAACTCCCCGAAGTACGAGCAGATCTTGGCCAATGTCGTTCACCTGCAACACGAGGTATGCCTCTCGCTCCTCTCACAACCTCGATCCCCAACTCACAGACACCACACRCACCCAAGAACCACTATGCAMCTGATAACTCTAGTTGAAACAGTTGACAACTTGATACAATTGAGCAGATMATGAACTCTCTCTTCTGAATGGCGTCAKRCGCCCTATCTACTCTACARCCTATCACTRCAACTGCAGYATGACAGTAACCAGACAACTTGACTACCAGCGAGTGATGATGTCAACACCAAATGYCGGCCTCCTCTCCACCAGGTAYGTTTTTCTCCTCACTYACAACCTCGTTCCCCTATTCACAGATGCCACGCTGGCCCGMGAACTACCGTGCATTTAACAATAATAATAATAATAATAATAATAATAATAATAATRATRATAATAAYAACAATAATAATACCGGRAAAAATARCAACARYGAGATRACACTTCCAGATTAYACCAACATATTAAAAGCCAGATAGTTACACCGTGTCCAGAGAGCAGCATTGCACTAATAATAYACTACTGGAGGYTCGTAGTACTGAAAACCAATGTCCATGGAGARCATGTTCTCTCCTCTCATCATAAGAGTTCAGCCTCMTTTATAYTCACACTTGGCRYTCAGCGCCCAACCTACTCCTACACAGYTACTCCAGACTACAAAAGGACAATGCAACCGTTGACATCAGCGGCAATCCGAAGTACTTGAAGGTGTCGCCCATGCAGCTCATCGCCAATACGAGGTATACGTCCCTTCATCATCATCATCATCACCCTTCACCATCATCGTCATCATCATCATCATCATCACCCTTCACCATCATCGTCATCATCATCATCATCATTATCTCCTCTCATCATCATCCTTCTCTTTTCTCCCTTCTCTCTCCTCTCTCTCTCCTTCTCCGATCTTTCTCATCTCCTCCTTCTCCTTCCCTCGCCGATCTTTCTCCTCTCCTTCTCTCTCCCTCATTCTCCCATAGTCCGCAGATACTTAGAAGTTAGACACCGAGAGGTGGTGAAGAAGAGATGGCGGACTTAGACAAGGAAGAAGAAGAACACTCTCTCTCTCGTGTACTAGGTGCTAACCTCTGAAGGTGGCGTCTTGCTGCAGGTACCTTGAAGACGAAGTCGGAGCCACGTCCTCACAGGTAAGTCTCTTTTCCCTTTCTGCCCACTCATCCGTTCGTTTTTTCTCTCTCTCCACTCTTCCCCCTTTTCTCTCTTTCCATCTTCTCCCTCTTCTTCTGCTTCATGGCATTCTCCTCCTCCCTCTGCACTTCCCCTTCTCCCGCTCATTGCCCCCTCGCTACTTTGATCACGCAATCTCTTCGCTCCTCCCCGTAACTAAGATAAATTCGCTATAATACTAGAAATAATAATAAGAATAATACTAGTAATAACAATTATAATTCTTAATGTAATAACAATAATAAKAAAACCGTGATAATGAAAGCTTACAGGCTATCTTTTCAGCCTGATACAATCAGCCTGGAGGGATGCATTGCGTTCGGGCTGATTGCCCGACCGCTGTGATGGGGACTACCGGCGAACAGGTAAGAGTCTCTCACGCTCCCTCTCTCTCTCACACACACATACACACACCTATATACATGCACACATTCCATCGATAGGACGAGCAAATCGGATTGAATCTTCTGATGAAACGGGAAATATACACTGCCACTTTTTGATTTGCTCGTTCTATCGATCCAAGTAGCACACGTCGAGCCGTGGCGCTGGAGACTTAGCTCTCACTTACTCTCTCTCTCTCTCTCTCGTTCTCTCTCACACACACACACACACACACACACACACACAGACACACACACCTTGGTCGATTCATGAACGTCTCACACACACACACACATTCCATCGATAGGATTAGCAAAAACGGAATGAATCTTCCACTGAAACGTGGAAATATACACAGCCACTCGATGATTTGCTCATTCTATCGATCCAGGTACAGCGCGGCGAGCCATGCGTTCGAGACTTGGCTGTCGGCCAAGGTTGGAGACTTAGAGTCTCTCTCTCTCTCTCTCTTTCTCTCTCACTCTCTCTCTCTCTTGAGTCGAGCCAGGTACAACCTGGGATGCTGACGTGTGCTGCAGGTACCTTGAAGACGAAGCCGGAGTGATGGTGCTACAGGTAAGCGCCTCCGACCCCCACCTTTACACACACACACACACACACACACACACATACAGACACTCACACACACACCTACACATACTCCAGTAGGTATTCCCCCACGTCCTGGCGCAAGATTCATTCAATTTTTTGCATCTTTTGATGCAATTGATGCACGCAGCGCGAGGCCAGCCTAGGGCTGGCTACTTATCTGTTCGGCGATGCGTATCTCACCCTACCTCTCCCTCTTTCGTAGTCTGGAGACGCTGTGAAGTCAGGGAGCGAGAGGGTGAGGGAGAGATGGGAAGTCGTCAAGTCCCACAAAATCTCTCGTCAAAATGTCTGAAGTCCAAGGTCGAGTATGGATCAAAATGTCACCAAGTTCTCTCTCTCGCTCTCTCGCTCATAGTCTGCTGATGTAGTGAAGTCAGATAACGAAAGGGTGAGAGGGAGATGGCGGACTGAGAAGAGGAAGAAGGAGAACTCTCTCTCTCTCTGTCACATACACACACACACACACAAACACATGCTCACACATCCACGCACATGCACGCACATGCACGCACACACAAGTGTCGTAGTGCATGTTTCCATGTTCTAGAGATAGATTCATTCGGACGTGCTTATCCTATCTACGGAAGTACAGTGAAGCCCGTCGTGATCTTCGCTCACCCACACACACAAACAAACGACTGACATTCCACGGGCGAACGGGATCGAAAGCCCCACGATGGGCGAGCAGCGACGAAGTCACGATAGTGGCCGGTGCAAATGTACATTTCCTTATTGTAGTAGGAGATTCAATCGGTTTAACTCCTACTGATGGAAGTAGCACGAAGCTCGCCGCACGATCCGCATATACCTTCTCACATACGCACCCACACACACACATACACACATATACACCTATACACACACACACACTCACACATGTGTAGTGTATGGTATGTATATACCCTTGTTTTAGCGATAGATTCATTTGATTTATTTAGTTATTTATTTTTATTTATTTATCTTATTTATTTATCCTATCGATATACCATGAGGTAAGCCGTGAGGTTAAAAGCTTACCTGTTCTCTATATCGCTCCCTCGTCGTCGTCGTCGTAGTCGGTTTTCTTATCGTAGTCATCGTCATAGTGGTCATTGTCGTAGTCGTCGTCGGGCATTGTCAGTCTGTCGTCGTTGTCGGAGTCGTCACCGCTCAGGTAAGTGTCGCCTTACCCTCTACTTTCTCCTTCCTCCCAAACTCCTTCTTCTTTACCTCCTTCTCCTTTCTCCTTCTTCTCCTTCTTCTTCTTCTTCTTCTTCTTCTTCTTCTTCTTCTTCTTCTTCTTCTTCCTTCTACTTCTTCTTCTTTGCGCGCCTCCGTCCTCCGCACGGTCTCTTCCTATCTCCGCGCGGTTCTCCTCCGGCTGCAACCGCACTCGTTATGTCGATAGTCTTTCTCATAGCCCCTTTCTCCGTAGCGGTCAGTCGCGACTCCATTAGGCCGCCTTTCTTGACCCTGAAGTCGAGATCCGGGTAGTACCGAGGTACCTTATCTTACGAATCTGTTGTGGATCCTGCGACAGATTCATAAGAAGAACTATCTGAAAACTACGAAAATAATAATAATAATAATAATAATAATAATAATAATAATAATAATAATAATAATAATAATAATAATGATAATAATAATAATGACAAAATCTAATGAAATAAGGAAGGACAAGAAATCTACTACTTACCCGTTTGTTCGAATCCGTCTCAGTTTCATCGCCAGATTCATTGACGTGAAACTGTCGTGGGACAAAAAATAAATCAACTGAAAATACGAATAAAAGTAAATCTAGTAAAATAAATAAATAAAAGAAACAAATCTAACCAAAAAGAAAAAAAGAATCTAACGACAAACAACCCCGTTATGACAATTGTCATACGCGGGCGGCACCACACCGTGGGATTCAAACCCCACGGCCTAACACCTAACTACTCCTAGCTACTTCTATTGCAGAGGTCGCGGGTTCAAGCCGCGGCCAGTCCTCCGCGGGTGAAAAAGGAAAGCAAAGCTCCTTGTAAAAAAAAGGAGCTGACTCAGGGGCCGGGCAAATTCGATCCCTGAGTCTGTCGCTGAACAGTCTGACCCCTGACCTACTGAGCTAGCTCCCATTTCGAATAGAAAGGGAGCTGCTCTGGTATATGCAAGGTATTGGGGCTGAGTTGAGCCCGTTTTTCCAAATCCGTGTGCGTGCACGCTCGCCGGTTTGCCTTCCCGCCTGAGGGTTTGTCGACTGGAGCGTACGTGTGACCTGCAAGGGTACTTGTTTTCGTTTGGGAGGCCCCGCAGGGCGGTAGTTACTTGTGATCGTGCCTTTGGGGTTTGTAGCGGGAAAACACTCAGGTANCTGCAAGGGTACTTGTTTTCGTTTGGGAGGCCCCGCAGGGCGGTAGTTACTTGTGATCGTGCCTTTGGGGTTTGTAGCGGGAAAACACTCAGGTAACGGGTCGACCAGTACTTAGCCATGGCCGCGACATTGATGGCCGCGACGGGGAAACACTTCAAGTGGCAGGTAGGCCGATACCTCACCAAGTAGAGGTAGATGCGGTGGACACTCGACTCGGAGGCCGAGTATAAGAAGACAAGTTGGCACTTTTCGACGCCCAGTACCAGTAGGTAGACAGGTAGCAACCCACGTCTCAGCGTGCGTCGTAGACGTACCCGACACAATCACAACCCACCTGACCCTTCGACCTCTTCTGTCGAGGGGTATTACTACTGATCCTAATCATCACGGCGCGCGTCAAAACAACGCGCGCGTCATAACAACGCGCGCACATACTTAACGAAATCTTCCCACCGAATTTGCCCCGGCCTTAATGGCCGAGGAATTCGTTTCCAGTGTCACGCCAAGCGTGCACACTCTTTCCTTTCCAGACTGGCTCCATCATGGTAGCCGACGCTGTCACCGTGTCGAATGCAAAAGCATGGCCAAGTACCCTTGTAAGGGTATTTGGTCCGACAACGTTATACAAGGTCTTTTGTTTGATTGGGATATGAAATTGTGATAATTTGAGATTTGTAAGGATGTGAGACTTGGGATGACCTGATTTTCTTCTGGGAACTATTTTTTTGATATAGATTTTGGTCGCCTCGGGTTGTAGGATCGTGCTTGTTTTGGTTGTCATTGGCATTCTCACCAAAGTGGTCTTGTGAGTCTTTTGTGTATTACTTTAATTAATGATGAAGTGAAGAACGCGTGATTATTTGCGGGATATTTCTGGAAGGCTTAAAGAGTCCAGAAAATCATATTAAGAGAGAGGTTATGCCCAAAGGCGGCCTGACAAAATTTGAGGATTATTTTCACGTGAAGGGTGTTTTAAGGTTACATAAACAAATCCATCAATGAGTGGGAGGATGGCAGAGAGATTTTTTTATGGGTGATTCTCCTTCAGGATGGAAGGAGTCTTAAATTTTTTTATGGAAGACTCACCCTAGAGAGGAAGGGTGGCTTAAGAAGAGTTTATGGAGTTAGAGTATTATCCGCGGCCAAATCGACAGTTCCACTCTGTTGGTCCTCAGCTGTCAGTAAGTGTGTCATCTGCGGCAGAAAAACCTTTCAAGTAAGAAAGCCCTTGCCTGGCCAGTGGCTGTGAGTCCTGGGTGTTTTTTGTGTGTGGCAGGGGGTAAGGAAGGAACCGTTCAATTCGGCATCCCCACTTGCGTAGTCACGTAAAAGTTGATAAAAATAGCACAGGCAATGTGGAAGCCTGCTGGTTGTAAGTCCTTCACTCAACTTATTATGGGTCACAAGCGGTCTAGTCTGTGACGGGGACTTCCAATGATTAAGACTCCTTGATAAAAATTAAAAGTTTTGACTAATAGCCGGTAGGAGCGTCATCTACAGCAGGAAGGATTGACCTGATTATGAGGCCCTCCAATCGGCTATGGTTTTGGTTGAAAGTGGCATTGACAATAAGTGTGAGATTTTGAAAAATAAAAGTGAGTTCTATTCGGAAGAAAGATTATGAGAGTTTTCTCACTAAGCGGAACATATGACTAAGGACTGATAAAGAAAGTGACAAAAGTGAAGAACCCTACTTATAAAAGTAGGATTTATGAGCAAGAAAAGTGAGTTTTTCTTTTATTTAAGGTAAGAAGCAGAAATGAGTGGTTTTTACATGACAATAATGTTTTGGGGGCATTGGGCTTAACGGGGCCCGGCCCAAAGGGGACGTCCATGACTTGCGCCACGAGTTAAACCAGGCTACCCCTAGTTAGCTGTGATATCCCCATGATGGGGGGGGGGGATCGTCTGGAGGAGAGTTGGAAAAAGAGTGTAAATAAGTTAAATTTGAATGGTTGTTGTGTAAAAAGGAAAACGTTTGAATAAGGACTGAGGTTTTGGATTCTATACCACCGCGGAGTTGAGTTTCAGCTGATGATTGAATGATATGGGTGCGCGGTGCAAAAAAATATCGTTCAAACGGACCGAGAATGGTGTAGCTTTAGGTTTGATTATTGGCTTTATCCACTTGTGAAATTAAAAGATTAGATGGTGTTAGGGCCTACCCGATTATTCGGTTGTCGTAGCTTCCTACTTTAGCCAGAAACTAAATACAAAATTTTTGGTCGTCGCCAACTGTTTCGTCGTTTTGAAAACATCGAGGCTAGAAGATACTGTTTCTTGCGAATATGTGAAAGATAGTAATTGCATAGGAATACTTCGTGCGACGGGGACATCGCTTAATAAGGTCCGGGAAGACTGTCGTACCAAATACCCTTACAAGGGCATTTGGCGTGCTTTTTGCAAATTCACACCGGTATGGCTTCGTCCGTAGTTGAGCCGCGTACACGGGATATCGGCGGCAAGGCGCGAGCCATGTGCGGCCCAGATGCGTGACCCCTCGTTGTTCCCTCATGTTTATTATTATTTTTTTTTATTTATTTTTTATTAATTTTCCTACTTTTATTTTTACTGGTGTCTTTGACTCGGAGGACGGTTCTAAGACCTACGTCGGGACAGACGGGCCTGGCCCAGCTATTGCATTGCCGGACACGGTTGGCCGTCACTGCAGACGAGGATCTTGAGCGGCGCCTCTCTCCGGTGGGTCAAGTGGGTGTTCGGCCCATGAGGCGGAAGAGAACCGGAGCGGCAGGGGGGGCCTTGGCGGGGCATCGACCATCGCTCCCGATCTACCGTGAGAGGTTTGAGTGTGAGTAAGTCCGTTGTGGCCCGATGAACGGGGGACTCTGCCTTTGGCTTGCTTTAAAGTACAGCCCTGTGACATGTCCGACCCAAGCAAGAGATATTTTTTTTGATGGGGAGGCGGCACGTCTGCAGGGCCCTGCCTGCCCCCCCCACCATCTGCTGAGTATGAGCATCCCGTTAGGGACCCGAAAAGGTGGGGAACAGTGCCCAGGCGGAGTAGGCCCGAAGGCACTCAGGCGCAAGAGCGCAGCAATCGTCGGACTTGTGTATAGGGGCGAAAGACTAATCGAACCGTCGAATAGCTGGCTCCCTCCGAAGTTTTACCTTAGGACAGTGGAGGTTGTTGAACAGCTCGTCGGATGCTGAGGGCGTGCCAGGTGAAAACGGGGCAGATAGCGCAGCGGACCGCAAGTAGGCAGGGAGAAGCTGGCCAGACAGCGCAGCGCTGGTCGGCGACGACAGGGACAACGAGAAGAGCACGGGGGAGTGTACCTGGGCAGAAGGTCGTGCAGGGGGCGAGTAGACGAGGAAAACAGCGCAGCAAGGAAGAGGGAGTAGCGATTGACTGAAGAGGGGGCGCTGTGACAAAGGGAGGAACGAGACGGAACTTGGCCGACAAACTGTGCCAAGTGCACACGAAGAAGCGGGCGGAGCACAGGAAGGGAGACCGGAAAACCAAAGGGCGAGGGAGTACATGAGGGCAGCAGAGAAAGAGCTGCAAAAAAAAAAAAAAAAAAGGAAATAAATGAACCTGGATAGGAAGGTGCGCAGGTGCATGGAGAGATGAGGGCAAATATGGAGGGGGAAAGAAAACTGTAGCACGCCCGTTCCTTCACGGAATCGGGCGGGGGAAGAGGCGTTCTGAGGGTTCTGAGACCAGGCGACTCCGATGATAGAGTTAGTACGGTAAGTGGAGGTTCATAACGGGAGTTAGGAGGAAGGGGATGTGCGCGGAACTATGCTTGGAGGAGAAGAAGTGAGGGAAGAAAAGTGTGAATCTTCCCTGTTTCTTGATGGAAAAGGGAGGGGAAAGATTCGTAGAGGGGGTTTTGGGGATTGACAAATCCAAATCCCGAGTCAAATTGGCAGGGGAATTAGTGTAGAGAGAGTTAGTGTAAGAAAGAGCTGCGTGAGCTAGGAGATATGGCGGAGGGGGAAGGAAGTCGAGAGTGAAAATGTGATAAGTCGGTCGTTTTCTGATCGTTTTTTGCGGGCTAAGATGCTGAATAGGGTTTTCTTATAGCTGCAAGATGAATGATGAAGTTAGTTTTGGATGTTAGTGTACAAATTCCGAGATATAGTGAGTAGGGGCTGCGCTCGAAAAAATGAGTCAATAATATGCCAACTTATTTAGTTGGATTCGAGGGATAGATTCATTCGATTTTGCTCATTCTATTGGAAGTAATAACGAAGGGACAGTCGCGGGGTTACATGGCTACCTTTTTTTTAGTGAAAACAGATGAACCGAGATTCACCTATGAGGTTCTTCTACCGCGCGAGATGAACTATGAAGTCCGATACTGCTTCAGAGTCATAGCCTGAATCCTATGTGATGTATAGGCTGCGCAGTGTGAAGATAGCACGGGCACACGCAGGGGAGAAGAGGCCAGCGAAGTGAACGAAGCTGGTCGGGACCTCGAGCCGGGTGCATTCAAACGCACGAACGGGAGATAGCAAGGAAAAGAGAAGGGAGGCAAAATATACTTACCTTGCTGCCGCGTGCAGGCTACACAATCACTTCAAGCAGAAGGATGTATCTGGCCGTATTTTTTGGTGAAGGACTCACCCTCGGTCTGGTTAAGTAGCGGGCGACTTATGAAGCAACTGGATTATGGGTTCACTCTCAAGTCGTAGGCAGGGGAACCAGTAGTAAAGCCCCTATTGCCGTGTGCCCCGACGCTGAGATCGTGGGGACAGCCGTGTGTATCCCCTTTCGGATCGCTGAGAGCGCCTCCTCGATGAAGCTCATCGTGAGGGTCTGGCCCGACGGCCCGCTATAGAATGCACAAGTGAATGGGGAAGGAGAAAGTGCCTAACTTGGGGGACTGGCGACGGGTGAGCAAGAGAGGGGTACGTACCTGGGTTAGCGGCAGTCTAAGGGGTCGGCGACTGACGAAGAAGGCAGTTTGCGGGGGCCGGCGGTCTGCAGGCTTGGCACGGGCATACGTCACGATAACTGTGGACTACGTCTTCGGCGTGTGAGAATGAGCAGCAGTTGAAGGACAAGGCTGCAAAAGTTGTGTTCGTGCGACAAACTGCGTACAGTTGACTTATCATTTCCTTCAGGTCTACTCTTGAGTAGCTGCCGCGTATCGCTGTTGCTATTGTTGTTACCGCTAGCTGCTACAGACTGGGCGCGGACTGCTACTGTTGCTGCAGGCCATCGCGGCGTACTGCTGCTGCGGCAATGGACTTTGTGCGGACTGCTGCTGCTGGTGACTGCTGCGATTACCTTTGACCACCGCTAAGTACTGTTGCTGCGTTTAAAGACTGATACAGGCTGTGGTGCATCGACGATCGGGCTAAGTGGAGGTACGGGGATTCAGGGGGATGATCAGACTGGACAAGTAGAGGATTATTGTTGCAAACTTGGAAGTCGTCAGAGAGCTGATCTTGGCGTTTTGACTCCGGTTGACCAAACTGGTTTGGGTTTCGGCCGCCATTGCGGGGCCCTCAGGCGATTCAAGATATCAAGGCCCTCTCTTGCGAGTTGAGTTAGTCCCCTTCCTGTATCTCGAGAGTCAGAAACCACTCCTTCTGCCCTTCTTAATTTATCTCAGTCTAATCCTGGTTATGAGAGGAAGGCGGCAGGCAGGATTGCTACCCGTAGGACCGCAACAAGACTCTATGGGAAGTCAGCCCACCGATTGCGGGAGCTCAGCCAGAACTCAGGAGGAGTTTTGGCAGGGAACTGAAAGGTAATCATTGCTCTCCCTCTATAAACCCAGTTATAACCCCTATCTATATCGCCCAATGCATATTTAACTGAGTATATGGTATGCAACCCTATTTTGACTTTTGTCTGACTTTCAGGACTTAAACCAGACTAAATAAAACAATGTTTGGGCAATCTCAGTTTCAACTTTTGTTGACTATGTGAAAGTAGACTGTTTAAAGTGAATGCATTTGGGGGAGGGCAGGATGGGAAACAGTATTGCATTAAAATTTGACAGGGTCATTAAGGCTAGGAGGTCCTCATAAGTTTGGGGAGACCCAGTGCCATGTTTATTTTGGACAACTTGGAGAATCAGACCGTTCTATAAGTTTAGGTGGTCTGGTTGCTCTGACCTGCGAGGGCTACTTGTGGTTGACTTTTTCAGGGGCCAAGTGCATTCTGTAAGTTCAGGTGTCTTGGTTGCCTTGTTTATTTTGGGTTTTCCTTTGTTTATTTGCTTATGAACGAGGAAGTCTGAGTCATTCTATAAGTTTAGGTGGCTCAACCTCTTCCTACTTTTATTATGAGAAAAAGAATCTGAGAGAAGGCGGATTGTTTTATAAGTTCAGGTGATCTAGCCCAATGTCACCCATATTTTGGATAAGAGAGAAACAACTTAGGCGGAGAGGCAGACTGTTCTGTAAGTTCAGGTGCTATGACTCGAAGCCTCGCACATGCTGGAACCCAATGCTTATAATTTGGCTATATTTTATTATTATTCTATTAAGAACGAGCTAATCAGACTGTTCTATAAGTTTAGGTGGTCTTATTATAGCCTATCACAACTTGAAGAGAGTATAATTAAGAATATGATTGATGGTAAGTTGAGGCAGGCTGAACTTAAGTTAGTTCAGCCGTATGCAGCCTTAGAAGACAAAGGAAATACATGTATATATAACTTGGATATTTTAAACAGTTCAGGGCAACTGACATGGTATAGTCATGTGCCCAAAGAAGAGAAAAGTTGTTGTGCCCTTTGTTTGTGTATACTTTGGCCAAGTTGGGCTCATTCCATAAGTTTGGGTGGTTCGACTTTAGGCTTGGCTAAGGTAAAGTTCATTCCATAAGTTTGGGTGTCCTGACCTTATGCCTTATGTAAGCTGGGTATAAGAGATTAAATCATTGAAAGATCATGAACTATTGTTTGTCCAGGTATACTTTGGGATGGTGAGAGTACTTACCTTTGTGGTTTGGCCTGCATGTGACTGAGTGAGGCTGCTACTTAGTCTAAGTTCTTGATTAATAGGTAGTTGTTTTAGTTGCTCGCCACGTGCTAGAGTCATAGGAGTTCGTTTCAATTCCTGCATTTTCTGTACTAACTTTTTTTTACTTAGGTCAGTTTTTGCATTTTCTGGGATCTTTTCTTATACTTGGGTTTGTATAACTCTTGGCAAGCTACTTTCTTAACGGGAAGCGCTGCCGAAATTTCTACAAAACCAAGGAGTTAGTCAGATTTTGTCTTTTCAGAGTTCAGTTTGCCCGACTTTCATATATGACTTAGTAAAAATCTGGGAAGTCCACTTTTCTAAAGGGAGTGCTGCCCAATTTTTTACTAATTCAGGGAGTTAGATAAAATTGGACCTTGAGAAGTCAAAGTCATTTTAGATTCTGAACTTGACTTGTATAAATTTTGGTAAGCTACTCTCACTACGGGAAGCGCTGCCGAAATTTCTGCAAATCCAAGGAGTTATACAAAATTTGACTTTAAGGGTTGAAGATTATTTCTGTTTTCATATTAAGGTTGATATAAATTCTGAGAAGAAACTTTTCCTACGGGAAGCGCTGTCGAAATTTTTTTGGTTCAGAGGAGATAGATTATATTTTGACAGGTGGCGACTATGGCGATCCACATTGTATGGGGGAGATTCTGCCATAGGTCTACCTTTTCTTAGATTATATTTTGACAGGTGGCGATTATGGCGATCCACATTGTATGGGGGATATTCTGCCATAGGTCTACCTTTTCTTGGACGTCGACTTAGAGACAGACCTAGGCTTGGTTATCAGAAAAGTCATGAGTGAGAACGTGTCATGGGGTTTTTATCTCCATACGTTGACGATTTAGCTTGGGCTTTGACCTGTCGGATGATACATGTCTTCTTTGGACATTCAATCTAAGATTTGGACTAGATTCAGCTTGGTCCTACGAGGATCATCTTCTGTTATCGYTGATAACAGGTCGRTTGGTTGATYGCCGACTTATCGGCTCACGWYACAACTTTGYTTACAYATKTACCTCAACTTGACTGCCTTAACCTTGTGATTTGATATGTTTCTTTGAGGGTTTTAACCGAACTTCTTTCAACGGCCATTACAAATAACTTATGAGATTTATGAAAAGTTGAATTATGACTGGGGCTTGAGTGTGTGAGGCGTGATGTGAGTTACAGACAATAGTAAAGTTGACCTCATTGGKGTATGGCAATGTGGCTATTGTGTGTGTYTGTGTTTTATGCAGGTTAGTATTCTSGAGTTTGGTATATGGGYCATACTTTGGAGGCAGTRAGAATGACAACCATGTGTCGCACGATCTGCATACCTCATGGGTCTATGTTTCCCCTTCTTTTGTTGTTATCTCGATATCTGATTTGATATATAAGTGGTGGGATGTTTATTTATTTATTGGATGATTTTGCTTGTTAATTTTTATAGTTGGACGTTGTAGTTCGTGGCAACCGTCAAAGTCAAACCCCTTGACTTCTGCCCAGGCCTGGAGTGGGGCTTATCTCCAGGGCAGTAAGAGGCGACTGCCACCACATGTACGGAACTGTGTACCACCCACTCTGCACAAAGTGCAGAAGAGGGTGTGTAATAGTCAACCGCGCATGGTGGTTGTCCAGCGTAGAGAGATTAACCCTCAAAGCGCGTGTTAGCCGACACTTGAGTGTCGAATGCGACCCTCGAGATTAACAAGGATCGCATGAGTATGGGTACTACATAGTACGCCATCATTGTGACTGCTTGCGTACGTTTGCATAGCGAGTCGAAATGAGTTAACCCTGCGTTCGCGCGGTTTTATATCAAGTCTCGCTCGTGACGCCTATCCGATTTCCGTGTCGAAAAGTTATGGGATGGCTACCGAGGGACTAGGAACGTTGTCGTGTTGTTTGTGTTGTGACGTTTCGTGCGTGTGTCGTGTGTGTGCGTTTTATTTTTGTGTTCCTAAAGTGGTGTGCGCGTGGTGTGTGGGATGCGTCCTAGTCGACCGACGTCGAGTCGTGCTTGGGACCTCAGCCCCCCAAGATGTCTGTTCGTGTGCGGGTCCGATAGAGGGGTATTACAACGCGTACCCCCTGTGCCACAACGAACGAGAAACGCCCTCGGCTGGTCCATCTCTGCGATTGCAATTGATTAGCTTTCATACTGTGGACTGGCAGCTCGGCGGGGATACGCCGAGCGAAGGGAGGTGACAACTCCCGTAAGGTGGAGGTAAGTCGTGCCTCGCGTAGGCCCTATCCTGTCGTAGCGCCTCGCGAGAGGTATGGCTGACGCACTCGGCCGGAGCGGCTTGCGGAAGCTCCATGTATAATTGCGACAAAGGATTCATATCCAACTCCTGCGTGACGTGGTCGGGAGGGTCCCCCGCTGCTTCGTGAAGTGCCAGACCGATGCGCTCGACAACGGTGGGAGTTGAGCCTCTGAAAATGCCAACTCTTGTCTTCTTCTGCTAAGTCTCGAGTACCCTGCACATCTTTCTCTACTTGGTGTGGCGCTGTGTCGAGCGCATCGGCCCGACACTCCTCGTGGCAGCGCGGGACCCTCTCGGCTGCGTCCTGCAGGAGTTGGACTAACCTTTTCGCGAACACATAAATGGAGCTTCCTTAGGCCGCTTGACCGAGTGCGCACGCCATACCTCTCGGGAGCCCCTACGACAGGATAGGGCCTACGCGAGGCACAACTTACCTCCACCTTACGAGAGCTGTCACCTCCCTTCGGTGGGCGTATCCCTGCCGAGCTACCAGTCCAAGGTACGAAAGCTACTCAATTGCAATCGCAAAGGTGGACCAGCCAAGGGCGTTTCTCGTTCGCCGTAGCATAGGGGGTACGAGCGGTAGCACCCCTATCGGACCCGCATGTGGACCGACACCTTGGGGGGCTGAAGTCCCAAGGGCAGTTCGTCGCCGGTCGGCTAGGACGTATCCCACTTACCACGCATACACTACTCTACGAACACAAAGGGAACGCACGCACACACATACACACACAGAACGACATGGCACAAACAACGCGACGACGCCCCTAGCCCCTCAGTAGCCGTCCCATAACCCTTCGACGCAGAAATCGGGTGGGCGTCTCGCGCGAGACTTTAGTATAAAAATCGCGCAGACGCAGGGCTACTCACATTTGACTCGCGATGCAAACGTGCGCAAGCGGTCGTAGTGATGGCGTACTATATAGTACCCACATCCATGGGGTCCTCGTTAATCTTGAGGGTCGCATTCAACACTCCAGTGTCGGCTGACACTCGCCTTGAGGGTTAATCTCTCGACGCTGGACAACCGCCATGCGAGGTTGAAGACCACACCCTCTTCTGCACCCTGTGCAGAGGGGTTGAGTAGACAGGTTTAAGCTGTCGTGGCGGTCGAACATCAAGGGCAGCGTTGTCACGCGGGGATCCCCGGGGCCCAAGCCGGGGCAGGGGTTTCAACCCCGGACCCCCGCCGCGGGGCTACCCGACCCCCGCCCCCGCAAAAACAACCCCGGCCC
>BFEA01000282.1:827003-857138 GCA_003427395.1 Chara braunii | reverse complement strand
CGCAGAACGGCGTCTAGGTTCATTTAGAGTTTCGTTTTCCCCTTGCCGCCACACAGCGTTGCCCCGCCAGCCCCGCTGCCTCCCCTTAGCTCACTGTGCTTCGCTTCACCTCTCGCCATGGCGCCCTACCGCCCAACTCCTGCTGTGCGTGGTCACACACCGTCTCCCGCCCTGACCACGCCCACTCCCGCCTTTACTCTACCATCCCGATCTTCGAATGTACCCAGCGCAGCTTTGCGTTCGGGTTCATTCGTCTCCCTTCCCCTCTATGCCCTCCTTCCGCTGCGGCCCGTGGTTCCTGCCTCGCCTCACCGTCTCATCGCCTGTCACTCGTCACCTCTCCTCTATTCACTGCGCCCCTCTCGCCCTTGGTTCACGTTGTCGTCACCAATACCCTGCTCCCCGCACTTCGTCTTTGCTAACTTCATATCCCAGCGCCCGCTCTCTCAGTATTCGATAGCGGGGTCAGCCCGCAGCAACGCGACGTAACAGAGCACCGAAAGAAAACTCAAAGTGCCCGGCCTTTCCCCGATTTATGCGCGCCCTTCACGCACAGGGGCCGTACTAACCCTCTCAATATTGTTCCTATCTTACAAGTGTCCCGAGGGACTTCACCGCGGTAACACCCGAGGTACTGTGCCTCGTCCTGAAGGGATCGGGGCCGTCGCCTGAAACAGGCAAGGCATAGCAGAAATACTAGTAAAATATAAATAAATATAAGGTGCCCTGGTTCTTCTGAAAGCGGTTGCCGCCCCCTTTTGCCCCGCCGGTCCCGTGGGTGGGGCCCGCTACCACCTATTCAGCAAAAGCTGAGGGGGATAGCCCTGGCGGCCCTCTACCCCTCGGCCCTCGCCTCGTCGCTCCGCTGCTCCGCTACTCCCGCGTCGCCGCCTGCTGGCCTCGAACCCCGAACCTTCGTATCCGCAACCTGACGCCGTAACCTATAGGGCTAAGCCCCAACCTGGGATTAGCAGGCGGTGGATCCCATATGAAGTGGTACTTGAAGTGAGGCAGTCCAGTACTTAGGGCTGAGGAGGACGTCGTAGGCCTTACCCCCACCTATTACCGGGCGCGCGGCTACCAGATAATCATGCTGGCCTCCCTGATCGTGCCACGGCTGCCCGCGTACCATCCCACATATCAGCCCTGCCGCCGGTCAGTGTAGTAAACGAGGGTTAGTCCATTAATCCCTGGCCTAGTCAAGAGTGTGACGTCAAGTCGGACGCATGCATCAATACTACAATCAAAGGGGCAAAATCACACGCGCGCCTTAAAACTGCGCGCCCACTCATCCTACCTACTTAGACAACCTTGGTCCATACATAGGTAACCGTTTGAACACACAGGCCTGGACCCTTGGCCCCGCTGTCACTTGCAAAAACCAGGGCGAATACCCCTGCAAGGGTATTCGCGCCGACAGCCTACCGGACTATATTAAGCGACGTCCCCGTCACTTCGCAAGATCAGAAAGCTATCAATTCATCCACACACCAAAATGCCGACGAGAAGGAACCAATCCGATCAGCCGACAGACTCGGGTTTGAGGCCCCCCTGCGGTCCATGCCCACACAACTGTATGCTGCCAGGGTTTCAACCTTGGTCTCCATTGTCATGAGACTAGGACGCTGGTGTACTACACATCGTACTACAGCATAAGTTCAAAAGGCCCTCGTACCCGTCCTCGTCCCTTTGTCCTAGACAAGCGCCGGCTTCTCGTTGGGTGTCCCCAACCCTTTCCTGGTAAGCAGGACCATAACTGGGGACGTGGGCCCTAACCGAGACCTTTGAAGGCTTTTTGCCTTTCTCTCAAGAAACTTCTCACAATTAGACACATAGTTATGTGCGTCCTTGACTCTCTCTCAGCGGCTTCCGCAGTCTAGTACGAAAGAGCTAGGTCTCCATCTTGGCCCACCATAGTCTGGTTGATCAGGCCAGATCCACGGCTTACCGCGTTGTTATTTTAGCGGCAGTGCCCTCGAAGGTTGCGCCACGATAGGCTTTCTCCTGATAAGCATCCAATCACGACTTCCCAAAAAGACTCATATGACTCGACTCCTATCCCAGGTCGTTCTACAGGGGTAAAACCTTCCCGGGCGGCCACACTCTTTAAGTCTTTACTCCTGTGGTCAGACGTGGGCCAACGGCCAGGTTGTGCTGACCCGCGGCCATCCCTTAGGGGTTCCGCCCTAGTGGTGCTAAAACTTAACCGTTTAGCTTGGTCTTCCTTATGTGTTATGAGGCTAGCACAAGTGTTCTGGCGGTGCGTCACAACAAACACAAGCCTATCACGGGACTACGCATGACCTTGTCACACATGACAGGCATTTACCAGCTCCCCGTGGGACAACACAGTGGGGGCATGGCCACCTCTCCACATTCACAACCATAGGGCACCGCCAGATCCACTAGGCCGTGACTCCCTTAACTTGATCAGGGTAGGAGGGTCACACACCTCAGGGACACCTCTCAAAAGCAAACATTTCCGCGACATTCTCAAGAAATTTCATCAAGTGGTCATTTAAAACATGGTTCCTTTCGTCAGTCTTTCATCTTACCAACCCAGCTTTTCATGCCATCATGTCTATTAATCATCCTCCCTATGGGGGTGGTTTCACTCAATAGGTCTGTCAACCATCCCTTTCTTCCTTAGGATGGGTCCTCACATGACCTGTGTAAAACATCTTCCTTTTCTGAAGATAAGTCTCCCAAATAATTCATAGTATACAATTCAATCATGGCAACAATACAACACAAGAGGCCAACTTATGGGTCCCTAATACCATTTAGATACTTAAACATTTGGCATGATCAGCTTTTGAGTCCCAAGGACTCATAAGCCCGCTTTGCATTTTTGCAACTTGTAAAAAACAAACTGCGCTCCCTCTCCTTATACTCGGCTCTAACATCTGCTCCCAGGCAGATTGCGCGAGTATACCGAAGAGTAGACAATTTTATATTTACTCACAAGGCATAAGCATATGAGCTGTTTGTCACACAAATCCCACACAAATCATCATACATCAGAAAACCACACATGTGAGAGTGAGAGTGATCGTCATACACAGGGGGGTAGTCTCAAAACCTCGCTCAGTTATACACTCAACAATAAAATGTCTCTCAAATCTCAACATCAACTCTCGAATGTCCTGCCCCCCTCTCATATCCAATGGGCTCATACCCTAGGTGTTACTGACTCTCACATCACCTATAGGTAGACTCTGATCTCAAAACAAAACGCAATACAACTAGGTGTCCTAAGTATCTCACAGCTAAGTCCCAGTCTTTAGGTCCCAATACGAAAAGAACCTCAAAACCTTATTGTATATTGGTCCTTTGTCGCACATAACACCTAAGATACACGTATCTGACTCGTGATACCCTATGCCCTTGACTTTACTCTTTCTATGTACAGAAAACACCTCACTACTATTGGCGTATAGGCGAACCAGCCTCTCACTCGCTCATCTCCTCCTGGTTTTGCCTATACAACTGGGCTCGACCCCCATCCGGAGCTCTCTCTACCACTCGGCCCTGTCTATCATACATCTTGCCACCTTCTTCAGTAACCCGCCCCTCGTCCTTGTCCTTAAGGAATTTATGACAGTCCAGGGCCCTATGCACTCTGTCCACAAAATAAAAACACATAGCCCAAGATTTCCTTTGAAATTTCTTCTTCTTTTTTTGGGTCCCTGGCGACGGAGCCGCCTCTTCCTTCTCCTTACTCAGTCCATGACTCTGGGGCAGGTACCATGGTCCTTCCGCTTCTTCTTCGATTCCATGGGCGCTTGACTCCCCTTGCTGCATCTCTCCCTCGGGTTGGTACTCAGGGGTATCCAATCTCAGTGGCCGGCCCTCGCGGGTTACCTCCAATATGGCTTCCTCCTCCCCCTCTCTGGGCCCCGGAGCCTGGGGAGTAGTGGCTCCAGTAGGCTGGCTCGTGGCCTCCTGCTGCCGCTGCTCAATAATCGGTCCTCCCGGATCAGTCCCAGTGGCCCGCGAGCCCAGTTGTACCCTCAACTCTTCCAACTTCGGCTCGTGCTCTGAGGCCTCCAGCCCCTAAGGCCTCTCTAGCGGCATATCCACTTCCATCGCAGCAACTAACTCGTCCAAGCGTGATGGCTCCTCCCCTTGTGCCTCCGGCCGTAGAGACCCCACCGCTCCAGTGAGTGTCCCCTCCTGTACGTCCAGAAGGATTGCCATACCTCCCTTGCCTCCCCCTCTCCTATTGATGCAGGTTGGGGCTCTTGGGCCAGCACCTCCTTAGGAACATCTGCCGAAGTAGCGGCCTCCTGCTGTGAAGCCAGCTCAGTGGGAGCCTTAAACTCAAAGCTTCCTTTGTTGGCTTCTTTTCTGGCCTCTGCCTCTGCTGGGTCCAGAAATACCTTCCCCAACTTCTCTTGCCGAGATGCCTCTGCTGCCTCCTCTTGGCCAAACAACCCTTGCACCCCCTTCCCTTGGATGCCGTATCTGCTCTGCTCACTCCAATCGATCACCTTGGTGGCGGTAAGTTTTTCCACTACGGCCGCCATTTCCTTGAGCATTGCCTCCCACTCAGCCTCCTTCGCCTCCAGGCGAGCTTGCCTAGCCTTGTTCTCGGCTCTCTCCTCTGCGAGTTGGGCAGTCAGCTGTTCCACCTCATCGTTCCTGAGAGCCAACTAGTCACTAAGCAGGGAGTACCTGTGAAAGGCCTCAATTGATGTCTGCTTTATCCCCTTCTCTACCCATTTGATGGCCTCCCTGGCAGCAGAAAACCCCAATTCCCCAACCTCTATCGCCTCGTCGACACCCTCAATCACCTGGCCCTCATCTCGTGCCCTCTGGCGAGCTGCCTCTCTCCGTCCCTCATATCTGGCCCATAACTCGTCAATCCTCTCTTCACTTGTCTTTGGGGCAACTGGTGGCCTTGGCGTTATCCCTGCAGCCTCCATCCTGTCCCTGCGCTCATGTATCTCCTCAAGGCGAGCTCGTACCCTAGCACGCTTTGCCCGGGCGGCTTCGTCTGGCTCCTTTCCCGTGCCTGCCTCCGCGACCTCCCCAGTCGCAGCCCGCAAACCCTCTCCTAACTCGGTACCTGCTGGCCCCGATGATGGCCCTACCAGGCTGGGCTCCTCAATGTCAGGGTGCTCGGCTGCGTGCGCGGCTAAGCGTGAGTCGACAATCAGGCGAGGCTCCGTCCTCCACCCCTCCACTGGCCCTCTCGCCTCAACCTCCTGCCTAGGTGACATAGTGGCCTCTGGTGGTGGTACTGGGGCCTCCTGGCTGTCTGGCTCCGCGACGCCCTCTGGCCAGGACCGCCGTATCTGAGCTCGAGCTGGGGATTCAGGGGGAGTGTCACCTTCCACCACAATGACATCTTCCGTACCTACCCCCTTCAATCTGAGTGGCTCTGCCTCAAGCTCTAGGCGAGTCTGCTCCCCTCCTGATGGGTCCGTAGGGCTCTCTCCTGTTGAAGGGGCCTCCCACTGGGACGCGTCTAAGTGGGCCTCCAGACTCCTGAAAGGCGCTGCTGGTACCTCGCTCTCCCTCTGCTCTGGTGCCTGTGTCGAGGGCCCCAGTAGGTCATCCTCTGTAACTTGGTGGAACTCCACCTGCCTGAGGCCACAAGAAGGGAAGGACTCGCTTGCCTTAGCCGGCCCTGATTGTCCTCCTTCTCGTTGTGCCAGGGCCTTCCGACCACCTCTCGACGTCACCGACTCTCTTGCCTCCAAATCCCTTAACCTCTTGCTTCGCCGCCTTCTGTCAACCCTTGGTTCTGGCCTCTCTGGTTCCGGTCGCCGAAACGCCACCCTCAGCTGAGCCCGACAATCCTCCCAATCTTGTGCCCGCCTCTGGATTTGTCTTACCAGCGGACGCTCTGCCTCTCTGGTCCAAAGGCGCAACGCCTGTACCCACTCATCCCTCGAAACTCCCTGATCGCTCATATACCGTTCGTATGCTTGGATGAATTCCTTTGCGTTCCCTTCCTCCAAACGAATGGGTAGCCCATCATTCCCCAAAGGCGAAACTCTCAGTCTCTGCATCCCTGCTTCTACCTCCGACGAAGTCAGGGCCTCCTCCCTGATCTGCGCAATGGGCTCCTCAAACCTCCCAACTCCCCTCAAGCGACGTATCCTCTTGGCCACGTCCCATCCTCTCCGAGCTGCATGCTCTCGGTAAGCGTCCAGGAAGAGCTCGATATTGTCGTTGTCAAACACGGGTGTAGGCTCCCTCCTGAAGGGCCCATGCCGCTCCTCCCCTCCGGATGCCCCGAGCGGTCTCTGTCGTGGCCGCGTGCCCCGTCCGCCCCTCTGCATGGCTGCCTTCTATAAAGTCAGACCTGCACATCAGGCGAAACGAAACAAACAGGCACACGACAGGATCAGCATATGGGTCCAGCAGTCTTCAGAGCAGATATACACCCAATTTCAGACACATCAAGCCTTTCTTTGCTTCCAATCATGGCATGCAGTACTTAGGACGAGGGTCTACTCTGGGAGGGATCACAGCGACTGGGAGGGATTGCGGCTTTACCTATTCCCTGGCCACAAACTTTTTCAGCCTCGTCTCGGATACCCAATTTTTCCACTCTGTGCCGTTTAGCTCTTCGATCTGGTACGCCCCAAACTCGCCGCATCGCACTATCCTATAGGGCCCCAACCATCTTTTGTCAAGTTTTCGGGACCACTGCTTTTCCAGGGATGCGTCGTATAATAGCACGCTATCTCCCACTGCCAAGGGCTCTTTCCGCACTCGCGTCATTTGATCCCACCTCATCTTATCCTCCATGCGACTTCTCTCTACCTGACCAGCGGCCTCTCGCAATCTTTCCTCGGTCGCTCCCACTTGCCTCGCCCGGATATCGAGCAGCTCCTCGAAGGACAGGTTTACTTCCAAGTCCTGGTGCCTCCACGTTTTCATAAAGCTTTCTATAGGGAAGGTGGCATGCCTCCCATACCATAGCGTGGTTGGCACATACTTGGTAGTCCTCTTCACCGTAATATTCTCCACGAAAAAAGCCGATCGCAGGAATTTCGGCCACTGACCAGGCTTGCCCTCTGTCCATTTAGCCAAGAGGTTCGTGATGGTATTGTGCCCCCTTTCCACAGGAGCGTTCGCTTGGGGGTGCGCGGCCGTAGTGTAGTTGGCCACTATTCCATATCCTGCAAGCAAAGTCCGCACCTCATTGCAGGTAAACTCTGACCCCCGGTCCATCACGAACTCCTTGACGAAAGGATATCGCAGATAATACTCCCCGATGCAACTTGCCAAAACTGGGCCGGTCTTCGTTCGGATAGCCCGCCCGTCTACAAACCCGGTGAGATTGTCGCGTGCATCGAAGATGTAGTTGCACCCATTTTCCCCTATTGGCATAAACAGCAGGTCCAGGTATACAACTGCACCCACTTCCCTTTCCAACCTTGGGTGCAGGGGCTCTCCCGGCCTTTGCGCTGACCTTTCCTGGCAAGGTATACAAGATCGGCAGTACTTGATGACCATCGTCAGCATTCCATCCCAATGGTAGAGCTCGCTTATATTTGCGCATGTGGCACTCACCCCTCTATGCCCACCTGCTATACCATCACGTAATGCCGTTATGATGTCTAATTGTCGGTTCCTTTCGCACACAATCCGCTTGGGATTCCCAACTTGCCGCTTTATGAATAAATGCTCATCTCTCACCACGTAGAGGTGCCTCAACTTCTGCGTCTTGTCGCTAGCATCCCTGTCCCTCATCTCACAGGATAGAAGTAGGTCCAGCTCGAGATAGATCCCATCGTATTCCTCTGCCCAGAATGCCTCCTTGATCTCCCCTTCTTCGAACTCGTCATCCTGACTTTCCGGAATCAGGATTTCATCCTCCTCATGACTAAACGCGCCTCTCCGGTCGAAATCCCCTTGCAGGAGTGTATTAGTGAGCAGATACATCCCTCCCATTAATTGCTCATGCTCCTCTACCTGAATACGCCCTTCCTCTATTGTCCTTACCTCTTCCACCAAGCCATGTGTCCCTGCCAGCGCTAACTTCATCATCCACTGGGTGTCCTTGCCTCCCCACGGGTCTTCTTCCTGAAATGGCTTAAGGACTAAGTCGGCCTTCCGCTCATACCCTCTTGGTGCTATCCATTTGGGATAGCTAACACAACTAGGCACTCGCAACGCCCACTTATTAATATGGAGTCGCACATCTTCTTCTTGATCCAGGAACCCGTCAACTGGCGGGGTGTCTTCGATCGACCCCTGATCTGCGCTGTCCCAATCGACGCGGCTCAGGCCGTCAGCTCTATTCTTGTTCCCCGGAATCCTTTCCAGCTCAAAATTAAACATCCAAATGTACGTCAACCATCGAGCGACGGTTGGGTCAGATGGTGTATAATTTTTCAAAGAGCAGGCCAGCGCCGTAGGGTCCACCCTCAATATAAATCTCCTGCCGAAGACATAATTCCGGAAGACCCTTAGACAATGGAGTACCGCAAGCGTCTCCTTCTTGAACTGAGAGTAATTCCTCTCAGTCGTATTAAGAGTGCGACTTTCGAATCTTAGCGGCCTTTCCTTTCCTTCGACATCCGCTGGGATCAAAACCCTCCTAATGCAGTTGGCCCAGCGTCTGTCTCGATGATGAACGGTTTTTCTTCAGTCCCTTCATAATTTGGCGCCCCTAGCACCAACCCTCCTTCCTTAAACTCTCCCTTCATCCTGGCTATCGCTTCTTCCTGGTCTTCGCCCCAAACCCACTCCTGGTCCTGGCGCACCAGCTTCCTCAGATGCTCGGTCTTGGCGGCGAAGTCTTTCACGAAACTTCTCTAAAATCCGCAAGTGTCAAAAAAGCTTCTCACATCCGTTATGGTCTGGAAAGGCACCGGTTATTCTAAGATCTTGTCTCTCTTCTTCACATCTGGCTTCCGGCCCTCCTCATTGTAGACAAACCCCAGAATGGCAGCTTCTCTCATACAGTGCTTGGATTTTGGCCCACTTGCAGTGAGGTTGTGTTCTTCTAGCAGACCCAAGACTCGATCAAGATCCTGGATATGCCTCCAAACAAAGCGTCTCACTCAGGGTTGCACCTCGTCCTCCTCTCTCTCTTTTGGCCCTTTAACCGCCAGGTCGTCGATGTAGGGCTGGGTGATGTGCGGGCTGACTGTTTGCATGGCCCTGATCATATGTCTCTGCACCATCGCCACCGCATTTGTCCAACCCTGAGGAGCCACATTCATGTGGATTAGCCCCCTTGGCGTGTGCATCGCCGTCACCGGCCTATCAAACGGGTATACAGGAAATTTATCATACCCGGAGTAGAGGTTTATAAGTGAAATTATAGGCCTCCCCACGCATAACTCTGACAGTGCATCTGCGTTCGGCAAGCCTCCCACATCTCGCACCGTTACTGCGTTCAGCCGCTGTAAATCCTGTACCCACCGTAGCGTCCCGTTTGGCTTAATAAAGCAGAACCAAGGGGAAGCATACGGACCACTAGAGTAGCCGGCAACATGCGTGCGTATCTTTCCATCCAAATAATCCACCACCATCTTCTCCTCATCAGGGTTTGGGTATCGCGCACCCCTCAAGTTCCAGGGCTAGTGGGGAACTGTGTGGATCCGGATCATCGGGATCTTGGCCACATCCAGTCTCCCACGCTGGTCGTCATTAAAGGCGTATGCGCGATGCCTTTTCTTCATTAGCTGCACCATCAGCATCCTTTCCTGAGGCGAGAGAAAACCCGGCTCCCCGACAATTAACTCTCCTTCATTTCCATCATTGATACGGCATGGATCCCTCAACGCCTGCTCTTGCATTCGCCGTATCAATCCTCGCTCCCGCTCGTAATAGGCTTCTTCATCTTCCATAACGAGCACGGGAACAGGGCGGCACTTCTTATCTACCGTTTTGTACCGCCTTTGGGCGCCCTGCTTGAGCCGTCCCCTAAAAAAGGCCGGCTTGTTGTTTGCGCTTGCGCCATTGCAGCCCCCTTTCTTCCTCCAGGAAGTCGATAGATGAGTTCCACCTCTCCTGCCTGTGGGCTCTCCAAAACATGCTCTCTCAATGCCTTGATGGCCTCCGGGTCCGCCATCTCATGTGCCGCCACGATCTCCATAGCCTTACTTATATCCGTAAGACTTAGTGACAACACTTCCGCCCCACCTTCCTCCTCGGACTCCTCCGCGAGCCTCCCCCGCTCGTTTTCCGATTCCATATAGGTGAACGAGCCGGGGCTATGCCTATTCCGTTCGCTCTCTGGCCCCGTGTTCCGGCAGGTGACAACTTCGTAGTTCCCACAGGCTGGATCACTCAGGATCAATATCATCGTTCCATCGTGTTTGTTGAAGATCAAGGTCTCCATTCTGCACATGAACGATCTGCCCAGAAGGATGGAATAATCCACATCCGACATGACGAAAAAGCACGTCCTTGCTCGCACCTTGCCAATTTCTATGATCACATTCAACGCTGTGCCGCAAAAAACTGCCTTGCAGTTAGCCCCGTGCAGCACACCGTGATCCGCACGGTCGATATCCACTCCAAGCATGAGCGCATCTCTCTCTCGGATAATGTTCATTTCAGCGCCCGTATCCATCATCGCCACGCACTTCTTCTCTTTTATTACCAAGTCCACCAATCCGCATGCCGCACACTTCCAGTCCATTCTCGTCCCAGCTTGTGTCCATCCCACTTCCCTGGGCAGAACGGCGCTCAAGTGCACGTTGGGCACCAGCCTTCGAGACCATCGCCCCTTCTACTCTTCCCGGAGTCTTGGTGCGGATGCCATAATATCCTTTAAGTTCATAAGGTCGTTATGACCTTCAAGGAGCCGGTCCACCATCCTTTCCTCGTCAAAGTCCACCTCCAACCTGACGTTGGGCACCAGCCTTTCTTTTCCTGGGCACACCATCCTGTAGACCTGGCTCGGCTCTCTCCTGCGCCTCTTTTCTCTGCGCTCTCTGCTCAGCCCGCCGATCCTCCTCCTGACGGAGTCTCTCATCCTCTGTGTCGTCATCCTCTTCCTCTTCTTCCCGGACCTCGACCACCTCCTTTCTACGCTCAGGCTTCGGTCTCTTCCGTGAAGGTGCCTGACTCGGCGCTTGACTTGGTGGCTGACTAGGGTCTGCCTTACTTCGGCTCCTTGTCTGAGTTGCTTGCGGCGCCCGCCCATGCGGGGTGGGTGGCCTAAACATCATTCCTGGCCTAGGGCCAGGCCCTGCCACGGCAGCTCCTGGACTACTCTGCTGTCCAGCTGCCGGCCCCGGCCCGATCTCATAGAGGAAAACCTTTGGGAGGTCGGCTCTCCACCCTCGGACTTCATCGCATAACTTTTTCAGCTTCCGCTGATACCTCCCTACTTTTTCCATCAAATCTTCCATCTTTTCCAAGGTGGTTATGGTTGGCTCCCCTTCATCCTTTTTCCCCTCGTCATCTAATTCAACAATTATCGGCTCTTCCTTTATGGCCCTGGCCCTTAATCGTTGCGTAACCTCCTTGCTATCCCCCGTGATCTCTTCGATCCTTATGGCCGGGTCCTCTCTTTCCTGCCACAGTCTAAACATGGTCGGGGCGGTCGATGGCCCTGCCGCCGCCCGCCTGAGGGCTTCCTGCGTGATACCTCCCGGGGTCCTGGGGTCAATGTGCTCCCCCCACTTGTCGTATATATCCCCATCCATACAAAAGGAAATCAGGCCCGCAAGCTAATCATCCCGGCGTTGCTGGCAGAACCGAATCATGTGGCCTACAATACCACAATGCCAGCAGGTTGCGTTCCGCCAGTCGAAGCGGGGTCTCCCATATCCTTGGCCTCCTTGCTGGCTACCTTGGTCTCCATGGCCCTGGCCCCCTTGATTGTTCCATCTGCCGCCACGCCCTCCTCCATTTCGGCCTCGTCCGCCACCCCCTCGGCCTCCTTGTCCCCGACCACCATTGCCCTGCCCTCCTTGCCCTTGTCCCCCTCCCGCCACACTAGCCTGCGATGCTTGCTGTGAGGGAGGAGGCTGGGCCGTGAATTGGCCTTGCGACGCCGGGAAACTTGGCGGCCCTGTGCTTGTTGACGGACCCGAGAATGGAACCATCTGTCCAGTATGGGTTTGGCCCCCTCCGCACGAGGTACAATGACTATAGCTGGGCCAGGGTGTCGCTTATCAGTGTGGCACCCGATGTCCGCAGGCCGGGGGCGGCCCCATTGGCGCCGGCCCTGTCGATATGGGCGCGGTTGCGGCAGCGACTGGTGGTGCAGCAATTGCCTGGGGGGTCTGTCCTTTGCCAGACCCTTGACCACCCAGCAACAGATTACGTTGCTTCCGCTGGGCCTTGGTAAGGATTTGTGACCCCGTTTCCTCCCCACCGTAATCCTCTTGCCCGGCGCCTTCATCCCCCACCTCTCTCCCTCGGCCTTGGACCCGAGCTACCGCCTTTCTCTGTGCCTCGGCATCCTGGCCATAGCCTAATGCCGCAAGCACATCAGTGATGATCCTTTTTACCCCCGGGGTCCCTGATGCAATAGCGTCCCTTTCCTTTCTCTTCCTCCTTTGCAGGCGCATCTGATGTTGCTCTACCTGATCAAAACTCCCATCCTCCACCCCTCTGTCGATGGTGGCCCAGGTAAGCTTTGCACTGCCTCCTCCATGACTTGTCAGTTCGGTTGCCTCTGACCCAGTAAGCAGTCCCATAAAGATAGCGCATTGCCTCTCCTCAAAGTCCACAGTACGAAAGCTACTCAATTGCAATCGCAAAGGTGGACCAGCCAAGGGCGTTTCTCGTTCGCCGTAGCATAGGGGGTACGCGCGGTAGCACGCCTATCGGACCCGCACGTGGACCGACACCTTGGGGGGCTGAAGTCCCAAGGGCGGTTCGTCGCCGGTCGGCTAGGACGTATCCCACTTACCACGCATACACTACTCTACGAACACAAAGGGAACGCACGCACACACATACACACACAGAACGACATGGCACAAACAACGTGACGACGCCCCTAGCCCCTCAGTAGCCGTCCCATAACCCTTCGACACAAAAATCGGGTGGGCGTCGCGCGCGAGACTTTAGTATAAAAATCGCGCAGACGCACGGCTACTCACATTTGACTCGCGATGCAAACGTGCGCAAGCGGTCGTAGTGATGGCGTACTATATGGTACCCACATCCATGCGGTCCTCGTTAATTTCGAGGGTCGCATTCGACACTCCAGTGTCGACTGACACGCGCCTTGAGGGTTAATCTCTCGACGCTGGACAACTGCCATGCGAGGTTGAAGACCACACCCTCTTTTGCACCCTGTGCAGAGCGGTTGAGTAGACAGGTTTAAGCTGTCGTGGCGGTCGAACATCAAGGGGTTTGACTTTGACGGCCGCCACGCACTATAACGTCCAACCATGAAAACGCAAAAAGGAAACTCACTCCAACCCCCATTTAGCTGATGACCTTCTAAAATGGAAGAGGGTGGGTAAGCCCAAACGACGTGCGCGCGGAGGAGGTCCGGAATCTTACCCATGGGCTACCCGGCGTCCGGGATAATGAGGTCCGTACACGGACTCCCATAGGCTGACCGGGGCTAGTCCTCCGCCCAAGTGTCGCTTCAAGTTACGAAAACCCCAAGTTTACTGGCGGTATCGTGCTCGTGGTCTCGCCGCCTGACCCATAACTTTTTTAGTGCGGGATGCGATGAGTGCCGCGCGCGAACTTAGTATAAGATCGCGAGGGCGCTGGACTTACACATACTATCTCGCTATGCAGCTCTACACGAGTACCTGCGATGGCGGCGCATTATGTAGTGCCCACACCCAAATGGCCTATTCTGAGTCAAAGGGGTCACCTTCAACGCTCAGGCGTTGGCTGAAGTGCGGGCAAAAGGGGGTTGCCCTTTAGCTGGCGCAAAACCGACCTGAGGGCCTTCCCGCCTTCTGCACYCTGAGGTGTCCCAACGGGTGCGGRGCAARACGGCCCCTAGGGCAGGAAGGGGTTTGGAGCGGTGGTGAGTTGTCTGGCGCATCACCAGCGACACGCTAGCCCTTCTGCCCGGAACTTTATCGTTCCACCAAGATAAATCGCAACAAGGAAGGGAAACGAGCACTTTTACCGTTTATTAGAGAAAAMCCCCTCTCGTGTTAGGCTCGAGACSCTTACTGCGCGGGCACTTCAGGYCGCGCTAATTCCTCACGTAGGTACGCRTACACTCGCACATACATATACACAAGGGGGATAATTATGTGACGATCACTTYTCACAGTCATAGTGGGTCCCCTTCTAACCATACATATATACGCGACGGCAAGGCAGCCCAACCAAAACCCCAAGTCTCTGAACATACCTGCAATCACATCAAAAGTCAAACAAGAGTCCACACWCTACACGGAGTCMACTCCAACCAGTTCCTATACTCATACCCCTCRCTTTAGCCATRCAAGCCCCAACCTCCAGCCAACCAACCTTAAATAAATACTTAGAACCTCTGTTAAATGACCATTCAATAAAAGTCCGGGTGAAACCCTTAACAAACAAGAAGATCACCAGGGCTAAAGCCTTTTAGGTTGAGTATGGGGAGCRAGTAGGAATTGAGTCGCGAACCGACGAATTGGCAACTGACCTGTTATCAGTGATAACTGATGATGATCCCTGCAGGATCAGCTGAACTAGCCCAGGTCCTGAATCAGATCGACCTGTAACATATGAYAGGTCAACGCCCAAGACTAAACATGTAAGCCTGATGTGAACTATCTTCTATATGGTGGTCCTATCTGACCTTCTGGTAGCCAACTAGGTCTRAGCCTAGTCCTTAGTMAGGGCTCAAAGAAAAGGTAGACCTATGGCTGGGTTTCCCCTATACATAGTGGACTGCCAACTCTGCCACCTGTCATAATATAATCCCTATGGCTGGGTTTCCCCTATACAGAGTGGACTRCCAACTCTGCCACCTGTCATAATATAATCTAACTCCTCTRAACTAAGAAAATTTCGGYAGCGCTTCCCGTAGGAAAACTGCCTTTCCATAATTTTTATAGGCCTGAATATAAAAACAGGAATACTCTTTGATTTTCTAAAGTTCAATTTTGTCTAACTCCCTGAATTAATACAAATTTGGGCAGCACTCCCTTTAGAAAGGGAGGCTTCCCAGATACTTACTAATCCATATATGATTCAGACAGTGGAACTTTTGGAAAGCCAGAGATTTGTCTAACTCCTTGGATTTGCAGAAATTTCGGCAGCGCTTCCCGTAGGAAAAGTGGCTTACCAAGATTTATACAAGCCCAAGTATGAGAAAAGACATCAGATGAATGCAGAAATCGAACTAAGTAAAAAAACTATCTCAGAAAATGCAGAAATTGAATCTAACTCTTATAGCTCTAGCACRWGGCGAGCCACTACARCAACTACCTATCAACTCAAACTCAGACTAGGTAGTGATGCCACTCAGCCAYATGCAAGYYGAACCACAAAGGTAAGTACTCTCACCAACCCCAGGTTGACTTAGCAAACATTAGTTCATAGTCTTTCAGTGTTTTAACCCTTTRTACCCTGCTTACATAGGGCATTGRGACTCGTCATTCATCTTAGAAACAATGCCAGCCCTCCGCCTTAGTTATACACGAACAGGCTGCACAACTACTTCTCTCTTCATTGGGCATGTGACTAAGTCATTCATCTTAGAAACCATGCTTAGTCGCCCTGAACTGTTTAAATAGCCAAGTTATATATACTTCTCTGCACCTTAGTCTTCAAAAGGAGGGCGTAGGGCTGAGYCATTCATCTTAGAAACAATGCTCAGTCTGCCCAGGTTACTTCCAGTYATAACTCTTGATTATACTCTCTTCGCTTGTGATAGGGCTATAGSGAGRCCATTCATCTTAGAAACAATGCCTGGCTAACCTTGTTCGTATATAAGTACATAAATATATCACAGTATARAGAATCYTATTCYTTTGTTCTCGTTATGGTCCTGAGGCCTCAGTCTTAGACCATTCATCTTAGAAACAATGTCTAGTCCTCTGRCCCTGAATCCTCCCTCRGAATAAAACAATCAAGGAGAGATGAGTCATTCATCTTAGAAACAATGCTCAGCTCTCCCCTTTTCARCACACAATAAAGCAGAGTACCCTGGGTCTGACCCARGGACTGTTYAGAAACCACCCAAGYAAACAGCGGYSAGWCCATTCATCTTAGAAACAATGTCTGACCCTCAAAAAGTCAAGCAAACAATACCCMWAAAAAAATAAGCAGCCASGTCATTYATCTTAGAAACAATGTTTGCCACAATCAAAGAAACACGRCAACCAAGCCATTCATCTTAGAAACAATGCTTGGTTCTTCAKAAAATAGAACAAAACATAGCAGTCAGGCCATTCATCTTAGAAACAATGCCTGACCCTGTAAGACCCGTTCAATCGCAAGAAAAACTGCCTTCCTCCCAACCTTCCCCCTAATGCAACCCCTTGTGACAATCTGCTTTCAGGCAGTYAAAGAAACTGAAACTGCCATTTATACAAGCATTCCTTTAGTTGCTCTGATTTGTGTCATGACAGTCAATCCAAAAGTCAAAGTAGAGGTCGCACTCAGCATAGCCAAACAATACRTAGGGAGGAATGTAGGTAGGGGTTATACTTGGTKTATGAGGGGAAGCAAAGGTTACCTTTGAGTTTCCTGCCTCAAGAACTCCTCCCGAGTTCCGACAGGGCTCCCGCAATYGGTGGGGCGAACCTCCCACAAAGGCCTTGGCGCGGATTACGGGTTGCAATCCCGCCTGCCACCTTCCTCTCCAAACCGATGGACTAGACTGAGCGTGAGAAGGGCAGAAAAAGAAGCATWAAGTCTCTAAGATACAAGAGGGGTGCACTCAGACTCGCGTGAGAGGGCCTTGAAGTCTTCATCGCCTGAGGGCCCCGCAATGATGGTCAAACGTCACAACTTGGTCGGCTCCCAAAGTCAAACAGAAATATCAGCTTCTCCTGACAGACCTCCAAGTTGCAGTGTTAACCCCTCCTTCTTGCGTTACCCCACTCTCCAAGCCCCTGCTGCAGCAGCCCTCCCTTTCTATCCTACTCGCAGCCACCCACCACTAGCCTTCCAACAACCCGTAGTAGTATGCCTTTGCATGTAGTATCGCGCTGTCGTGCGGAGCTACATGCCGGAGTAMGCAGCTWGTGCACAKTCCATGGCRTCGCCACACACAACARCYCGGTATCCGCCGACSCGCGYGATGACAATCAATGGTAATAAGGCCAGTTAGCCACAGTCCCARCCCAMACCTGGTCCGCAAGCGCAGCAGCAGCACACCATGAACAGGTGTGCACAGTAATATGAACCGGCAAGGTAGCGTGCCCAACACYCGCCTTTGCAATCAGCCTCGGCAATGMAGGTCAGTAGTAATAGCGGCGGCCCACAGCAARATCCKCGCACAGTCYTATAGTCCGAACCATAGTGCACAGCAGCMGCTGGCTGCGGTATACAGTCAAAGAAGGCATCAGRTCGCAACAACAGTCCGTYCCCGCTTAGCAGCGGCSAGMGTAGCCATACAGCCAACTACGGTATGCGATAGCCTGYAGMAGTCAACTRTTGTATTCTCCTCCTRTAGYCGACCTRTCACAACCGYYTCCCGSGGTTTGTGGCAAGTTATCGCYYATACRCCGTATTAGCGGYTTTGYCCACCTTCAACCGRCTAACCACTCACGCCACAAGAGCAGCTTCCASCCGCCATACTCCGAAGCATGCTGCGCACCACGCCTRTCTTGATSATCTCWGTCTGGCGAGCCCCCGTAACAACAGCWGGGCGCCGGACGGACTATGCCTATCACTTGGTCCATASGCAGGCRCACTGCCCATTCCCTGTCACCAAGCCCTACCAAGGTTACGGCCCGTCCTGCAGCTTSCCCCTTCCTTCCTKGTGYACGACTCCCCARMAGCTTTCACAGCCCATAGTATGRCCCGGYAGGCATAATWCSAGTCTCCTCCCCTTAAGCCARCAACAGCTGCTGGGGGTGATAGAGCGATCAATCCCGTAGGTCGGTAGTYACAGGGCAGGGCACAGAGTGCCGGCAGCAGCCAACGGCCCAAATCAAGACGAGGAGCCAAGCGCAGTCGCCCCCCATGCACARCCTACTGCGTCCTTTAGATGAGCTATGGCTACATCCGGACGATTCACGAGGTCCTTGTCGACCGGCGTCCTGGTCATGTCAACAGCATCCCGRCCTGTAAGCGAGCCCCCTYCYCTTTTCTTACTCCACCGCTTCCCTGCTCTCTCTCTCTGCGCAGCGTGGCCGGCCCCCCTGATACTCCCACCAACAGGAGCACCAATTTAGATGAATTTGTCCCTGAAACACGGACAGATTCACTCCATATTTTACACCTGGACTGACTACTACTTCGCGCGCGTCCTATACTCTTATATCAACTAACTTCCTCACTCCCTATCAGAACTAACATCACGATCATGCTCGCCATGCACCAAAATGCTTACTTCGATCTTTGCATCACTCGATTCCATCGAGGATSGAGTGATATCTCGATCCTTTCCCCTTGTCACTCCGCGTTCCCGCCGCAGCTCCGCGCGGTCTTTCGCCCTACTAACTCTTATCCTACTAACTACCTCCCAAATCTGACTCCGCAATCTTATTCGCCCGGGCAAAAAAAAAAAAAAAACGCTGATCTACCATCCTCCTTCACTCGATTCCGTCGAGAATCGAGTGAAATCTCGATTTTTTTTTACTCCCAGTCTTCTCTCCCCCGCCATAGCCTTGCGCGGCCAGCTCCTCCTCTACCGCCTGTTTCACTAACTTACTAACTAATCTAGYACTAAAACTAACGCTACTACTGACTTCGCCCTACTCCAAAACGTCAGAACAAACCTTTCTCCCACCCCTTTCCATCAAGGAACGGATGGGATTCTGTGSCCACCACCCCGTTTCCTGTTCRGACGCACCTASCGCAGAACGGCGTCTAGGTTCATTTAGAGTTTCGTTTTCCCCTTGCCGCCACRCAGCGTTGCCCCGCCAGCCCCGCTGCCTCCCCTTAGCTCACTGTGCTTAGCTTCACCTCTCTCCATGGCGCCCCACCGCCCAACTCCTGCTGTGCGTGGTCACACACTCATTCACGTGAGTCATTCGAGCGATCAATGATCATACGCACTCATACACACACACATACATACCCATAGTGGTAGTTTATACTTCCTTGATTTACCGTTAGATTCATTCGATTCTTGCTAGTTGTAGATTTATTCGATTTCGTTCATCCCGTTGATGGAAGTAGTGCGAGGGTCAGTCGTGGGATTAGAGACTTACCTGCTTCTTGCTTCCATTCCCTCGTCTTCGTCGTCTCCGTCGTGATAGCCCTCTGAGAGAGTCGGCTCCGGGTCCAATCAGCACTGCAGAGCCTCCAGTCGATCACCAGAAACTACTCGCTCGTACCTCGCAAACTGGAAAACCACCCAATGTGTGTGCAGAGATTCCCTCGTGACTCAAGTATAAAGTCAAAAAAAACTATGCCCAGATCGTCGACATCATCGACTGCAAAGGAGGTAAGCTTTCATCTCTTATTTTTTCTCCCTCTTTTTCCTCTTCTTCTTCATCTTTTTCCAGGCGCCTCCTTCTCGTGCGGCTTACCTTTATCTCACGTGTGTGCCCCCGTCGCCTCTCGCTCGCAGTGACCCACTTCCTCACTGCACGACCTTCCCAGTGTAGCAGTTAGATTCGACATGATCAAGGTCGCAGTGGGGCCTAAAAAAAAAAAAAAAAAAAAGTCCCTATTTCTTCTTCCACCGAATTTGTCCAGAGTTCGCAGGCAGATTCACGAATTCGAATTTGTGAAGACTAGCTACGGTTAAAAATGAAAGAAAATAAAATAAATAATAATAAGGAACTTCAAAACAATCTAACATAAAAATAATAACAATAATAATATATCCAACTAAAACTACCTTTACAGGCTAAGTGTCGGGTCCACGTTAAGCAGGGGGCCAAAACTTAACTAACCAACTAACTACAACTAATCCTAATACTCAGGTCGCGGGTTCAAGTCCCGGTCAACCGAGCCTGGGTAAAAACATTGCGGAACTCCTTTTTTTTAAAAAAAGCTAGCTCAGGGGTCGGATGAGTTCATTCCCCATACCCTTCGTTTGACAATTTGCACCTCTAACCTACTGAGCTAGCTCGTACTCTGGTTAAGAGAGACGCCGCTCAGATATATGTATTCTATCAGGGCTCAACCCACTTAGTGGCTTGAGTCTGTTTCTAAGTCTGTGTGTGTGTACGTCTTCCGGTCTGCACGCCTGTCTGAGTGTTGTCAGTTGGAGTGTGTGTGTGTGACCCGCAAGGGTGCTTGATTCATCAGAAGACCCAAAGGGCCAGTACTTACTTGTGGTCGTGACATTGTGGGGCGTGGCTGGGAAAACACTTGAGTGGCGGGTAAGTCCGATGTCGGCGCGAATACCCTTGCAGGGGTATTCGCCCTGGTTTTTGCAAGTGACAGCGGGGCTAAGGGTCCAGGCCTGTGTGTTCAAACGGTTACCTATGTATGGACCAAGGTTGTCTAAGTAGGTAGGATGAGTGGGCGCGCAGTTTCAAGGCGCACGTGTGATTTTGCCCCTTTCGTATTGACGCATGCGTCCGACTTGACGTCACACTCTTGACTTGGCCAGGGATTAATGGACTAACCCTCGTTTACTACGCTGACCGGCGGCAGGGCTGATATGTGGGATGGTACGCGGGCAGCCGTGGCACGATCAGGGAGGCCAGCGTGATTATCTGGTAGCCGCGCGCCCGGTAATAGGTGGGGGTAAGGCCTACGACGTCCTCCTCAGCCCTAAGTACTGGACTGCCTCACTTCAAGTACNAAGGCGCGCGTGTGATTTTGCCCCTTTGATTGTAGTATTGATGCATGCGTCCGACTTGACGTCACACTCTTGACTAGGCCAGGGATTAATGGACTAACCCTCGTTTACTACACTGACCGGCGGCAGGGCTGATATGTGGGATGGTACGCGGGCAGCCGTGGCACGATCAGGGAGGCCAGCATGATTATCTGGTAGCCGCGCGCCCGGTAATAGGTGGGGGTAAGGCCTACGACGTCCTCCTCAGCCCTAAGTACTGGACTGCCTCACTTCAAGTACCACTTCATATGGGATCCACCGCCTGCTAATCCCAGGTTGGGGCTTAGCCCTATAGGTTACGGCGTCAGGTTGCGGATACGAAGGTTCGGGGTTCAAGGCCAGCAGGCGGCGACGAGGGAGCAGCGGAGCAGCGGAGCGACGAGGTGAGGGCCGAGGGGTACAGGGCCGCCAGGGCTATCCTCTTCAGCTTTTGCTGAATAGGTGGTAGTGGGCCCGACCCACGGGACTGGCGGGGAAAAAGGGGGCGGCAACCGCTTTCAGAAGAACCAGGGCACCTTATATTTATTTATATTTTACTAGTATTTCTGCTATGCCTTGCCTGTTTCAGGCGACGGCCCCGGTCCCTTCAGGACGAGGCACGGTACCCCGGGTGTTGCCGCGGTGAAGTCCCTCGGGACACTCGTAAGATAGGAACAATATTGAGAGGGTTAGTACGGCCCCTGTGCGTGAAGGGCGTGCATAAATCGGGGAAAGGCCGGGCACTTTGAGTTTTCTTTCGGAGCTCTGTTACATCGCGTTGTTGCGGGCTGACCGCGCTGTCGAATACCGAGAAAGCGGGCGCTGGGATATGAAGTCAGCAAAGACGAAGTGCGGGGAGCAGGGTATTGGTGATGCCAACGTGAACCAAGGGCGAGAGGGGCGGAGTGAATAGAGGAGAGGTGACGAGTGATGGGCGATGAGATGGTGAGGCGAGGCAGGAACCACGGGCCGCAGCGGAAGGCGGGCATAGAGGGGAAGGGAGACGAATGGACCCGGACGCAAAGCTGCGCTGGGTACATTCGAAGATCGGGATGGTAGAGTAAAGTCGGGAGTGGGCGTGGTCACCACATATAGGATGAGCAAAGTCGGATATATCTATTGCTAGATCATGGAAATATACACCACTGCACGTATGTATGTGTGTATGAGAGAGAGAAAGGGGAAGAGAGAAAAAGGATAAAGCCGAGAGAGAGAAGGAGAACGTCGTGAGGAAGGAAGGACACCACGAAAGGAATGAAGAACAAGGCGGGGATTTATTGCGCAAGATGAAGAGAGGGCGCGACCTGGCAAAACGAATGCTGCACGATGGAAAGGAACTGCACAACGTGAGCAGAAGGGATGACGAGAGGCGCGTGCGCATGTGAGGCAGCAAGCGCAAACCAAAAGCACGGGCCCTGGCAAGTGTCCACAAACACGATGTAAAAAGGTGTGGTGGAAGCAGCGAGGTGGCGGCGCTCAAGGAATAAGAAGAAGAAAAAAGAAAAAAAAAAAAAAAAAAAAGAAGAAGAAGAAGAAGAAGAAGAAGAAGAAGAAGAAGAAGAAGAGGAAGGTGAAGCAAGGAGGAGGGAGGGGTGAAGGCGGCTTACCCGTTGCCCATTCCCAGCTTCGGCACCCTTATCCCGTAGGCTTCGGAGAGGAGCTGGTCGGACCTCGAGTTATCTGTCTTTGAGGGCATTCACAGCGCAACGAAGAAGGCGAGAGAGAGAGAGAGACAGGTAAGTCCCCAAAGCCGCAACTAACCTCACACTACTTGCGTCGATAGGATAATCAAAATGAGTGAATCTACCGCTAGAACATGGAAATATACACTGTCCCGCTACGTGTGTGTATGTGTTTGTATGTGTGTGTATGAGTATAGATAGAATGAGTGGAAAAGACTTACTGTTTTCGCCGATCGTTGCCATAGCCTCTGCCCCGCGATCTCACATAAGCAAAGGTTCTGATCCGTGGGCAAATCGGACTAGGAAAACAGTCTGCGTTCATTTATTATTAATTATTATTATTGTTATTATTATTTATATTTATTATTATTATTATTGTTTTTCGTTGGTTTTAAAGTCACACAAATTCACTACTGATTGAGTTGGGCACTCACCTTCATGATGAGTGAGCCAAATAGCTAACGAAGGGGGCTTACACAATTTTTCTTTTGTACCAAGCCGGGAAGTGGATAGTATACATTTATTATTATTATTATTATTATTATTATTATTATTATTATTATTATTATTATTATTATTATTATTATTATTATTATTATTAATGTTGTCATTATTATTATTATTATTATTATTATTATTATTATTATTATTGATATTATTATTATTATTATTATCATTACTATTTCATGTTGATCTTACCAATAATTTCAACTATGTACGTGTAAAGTCGGCGTGGTAGAGAAAAGACGAGCGTGGAGAGGAGAAAAAGGAGAAAAAAAAAAAGAAGGAGAATACAAGAAGAAGACAAATGGCATACCGGATGCTACTTTCATCGTCATGCTGAGCAAAATTCGAATGGATTTATGACTAGAATATGGAAGTATGGACAACCATACATGTTGGGTGTGTGCGCATGTGAGAGTGTGTGTAAGTGCGCCGTTTTGTGTGTATGTGTGTGTGTGTATGAGATAGAGAGAGAGAGAATGGGGATGAGGATGTGAGGCGTGAACCTGGTTTTGGAGATGGTCTACATTCAGCGGCATTTTCAAGTATTTCGTTGGTTACTTACGTCAACAGTTGCAATGTCAATAAGTAGGCAGATGGTAGCTGTGTGGGGAATAGGCTTGGCGTTGAGCGCCAAGTAGGGAGAAAGGTATGGACACATATGTTGGTGGAGGCGAGATCAAGCTCTCCTTGACATTTGGTTTTTAGTGTTATGATTCTCCCTTGGTGTTATATTAGTGCAATGCTGCTTTCTGGACACTGCTATACATTCTGGCTTTGAATGTGATTGTGCATTCTGAATATTGTCATCTCGCTATTGCTCACTTCCTTTGCGCACTTTTATTATTATTATCATTATTATTATAATTATTATTATTATTATTATTATTATTATTATCACTATTATTATTATTACTATTATTATTATGACTGCTTGAATTTATTATTACAAATAACCCAAAGATGGATTGAGCGAAAAGGTGGGGATCGCGGTTAGAAGAAAGGATGGTCCCTTAAGGAAGGCAAGAGAGAGAATGAAGAGGAGAAGAAGATAGAAAAGGGGATGACGAACGAGGGGTTGTGACAAACTGTTTCGGTCGGAATTTCACGGACTCATCACACACACACACACGAAGAAGAAGAAGGAGGAGAATAATGGAGAAGGGGAAGTAGGAGGAGGAAAGAGTGAGGGTAGGGAGGAGCTTACCTTATGGGAGGATGGTGGCTTTCTGGGATGCGAAGTACATCGGGCGCCCGACTTTCTTGGATCTCGGGTGTGCTTGTCGTGTTCCCCATGTTGTGACCACGGTATTCTGCATATCTTGGCTAATCTCGTTATATTGCAAGCGAAGTGAGTTTTTTTTTTCTTCTCACTAATAGGATGAGCAACTCACCAAACAAACAAATACCCCTTCCTTAGATGGGGTGTGCAAAATCGAATGAACTAACCGCTAGAACATGGAAATATACGCTGCCACACTTGTTTGTTTGGGTGGGCGTGAATATGAGTACGTACTTGTGTGTGTGTGTGTGTGTGTGTGTGTGTGTGTGTATGTGTGTGTGTGTGACTGTGTGTGCGTGTGTGTCGAGTGTCAGACAGACACAGACGAACAAACAAGCACACGGACACCCTTACAGACAGAAACAGACAACTACAAATTGTTAAACAGACGCAAACAGACTGAGACAGACAAGCTGACCGAGACAGACAGGCGACAGAGAGACGCACAATCAGGTACACAGACGGAAACACAGTCGGAGACACAGTCAGAATACGCAATCAGATACAAGGGCAAACGAACGAACAGAGAAGCACAGTCAAACAGACAGACAGACGCTACAAGTGAACGGACAAAAAAACGAAGACAAGTATACAAACAGACAAACACGAACGGGCAATCAGACGAAAAGACACAGAAACATAGTGAGGGAGACACATACGCACAGAGAGTGAGACAGAAAAAGGGGTACAGAGAAAGAGAGATAAAAAAAGGGAGGAGACGAGATACGTACCTGGTGCATGGAGGAGGTCGGATATGAGGTTGACATCGTGTACATTAGTCGATGTGGCATGATAGACAAGTAGTATAGACCAGGGGTTGGGGCACCAGACAGAGAACATCGACCTTGGATACTGTGTTGGTGTGGCCTAAAAGCTTCAAGTTGAACTTGGGTTCATGAGCTCGTTGTATTGCATTTATTGGTTGAAATCTCAATGCATTTATGCTCTTTACTTGTACACGACTATTCAAACATCTCTGTGATTTCGCGACTAGGCTTACTGTATACTGTTATCGCTCGTATTCCTTGCAGAGGAAATAATAAGCTCGTATTGATTACGTCCTTACCCTTTGTGCACATTGTCGTCGCTACTACTGATTGAGAGGGTCCAGGGAAGTGTCTGAATCGCTGTACTCTCAACGGTTTTGTCGCTGCAAGTGCTGAGGGAAGTTCATTGAGCCTTATCAGTTAGAGGAAAGGAGGGAGCACGACGAAGACAAGAAAATGAAGAGAAGAAGGAGGAAAAGCAAAGGGAAACAGACAGGCAAGACATACAGACATAGATATACGAACACAGACAGCCGTGCATGACAAGAGAGAGTCAGACACAAAATCAGACACACAGTCAGATACACGGTAAGACAGACACAAGCAGCCAAACAGACAAACGCAGAAAAGTAAACAAACAGACTCAAACAAACAGACAAACACACCCACAAGAAGAAAGAGAGAGAGGTGAGGCTGGTGTAGAGGCACGTACCTTGTCTTAGCGATGGTCTACGGGATCGACATCCCCATATACTTTGGTTCTGTTGCTGACTTCCACAGTTGCAATTATCAGTTCGTAGGCTGATACTAGCTGTGTGATAGTAGACAAAGCATCAAGTAGAAGGAAGGACTCTAGACTCATATGCTAGTGAAGGAGAGAGTATGTCCTCACTGGCATTCGGATGCAGTACTCTGGTCCTTGGTTGATGTAGTATCAGTGCAGTTCCGCTTCCCATATGGTATCGAACTTCCCGACTTTCAATCTGATTTTTGCGATCTGAAGTCAGTTTGTCATTATATTATTATTGTTATTATTATTATTATTGTTATTATTATTATTACTATTATTGTTATTATCATTATTTTTATTATTTTTTTTATTATTATTGAATAGTGTTGCTGGTACCGCAGCGAGCCTCGTGCCCGCCTTAAGTGAAGGCCGACCTGAATATCCACAAAAGGCCATTTTCTCAGCAGTTTTCAGATACAAATCTCAGACAGTGCTGCATGCAATACGGTCGGGGCCTCACTCCGGGGGTTCTTCCGGAAGAAGCGACTGCGCAGATGGTGGCAACCTCGACACACAGATCATACGGCCAGCATGGTAAGAAGGTCCACGGGCCACTGAGAAACACAACATTATTACCACATCCGCGCGCAAACACGGAGTGGTATGGGTCACAACCGAACAACAGGGCACGAACAAGCCATGGCTAGACACGCAGAGTAGCAAACACTGAGTGGTATGCGTCCGCGTGGTCTTGCGAGCCAAACAGGGCAGCAATCACACACACATAGTCCTTGAGACACACATGCGGGAACAACGAGCGGGTTACTGTCCGATGGCTGTGAGGAAAAGGCAAATGGGGTGCATGTGGACTAAAAAGGAGGGGATGACAGGAAAGAAAGAAGGAGTAGGAAGAGTGAAAAACGAAGAAGGTGAAGAAATTAAGAAAGAAGGAAAGATGGGAGGAGAAGGAAAAGGGAAAAAAAAAAAAGTGATATGATACTACATCTTATTACTATTATTATTATTATTATTATTATTATTATTATTATTATTATTATTATTTTATTAATTATTATTTATTTTTCATTATTTTGATATTGCTATTATTAAGCATTATGGGTAAGAGAAGGAGAGGATGCAGGGCACTGGAGAGGAGAGGGACATCATCACGATTAGACGGTGCCTACCTCCTTCATCCTTCTCCATTCTCCCATAATCTAATCCCCTCATTATCTTATTTTTCACAACTTTCAGGATTGGTATAATCTCTTTGAAATAAAAGTATACTCTATGGAAAATGATGATCAAACGGTCAGACATAACAGAGCGATTGCGGGAGCTCTGCCGGAGTTCAGGAGGAACTCTGGAGGCAGAGAACCATAAGGTATGAATGATTCGCTCCTTTCCCTGATCCATTACTAGTTACAACTCTCTATTAGACTGCATGAATGAATGTGTCCTATACATTTTCTTGTTTTCTTCATGAGTAAAACTTTCAGAAAGGGTGAATGAACATATGCATGAAGTAATAAACTTGCCTGAAGTAAGGAAGGAACCTAAGAGAACCGAGAAGGAACCTAGTCTGCTTGGGTTTGAGAGATAAAGTTGTGTGATGGAGACTTCCGTGGGGTCGTCACACTGCTTGCATGAAATGATTAAAGTGAATGATAGGATACTCCCATGCGAATTACCCTGTCATTCACCCGACTGAGTAACGAGTTGATGAAATGTCTGTTTGACTCCAACGTTGGTGACGGGAAGTTGCCGTGCGATTTCCTTATTACCTTACAGGCTAGAGGTAATCCGGTACTCCTGTGGGGTAGGACGATCCGTCCGACTTCCCATGGAGTAGGCATACCTCTTGTTCATTCATGACGCATAGGGAAGATAGGTGAACGATCAGAACAACTTAACTAAGAGTTGTTTTGACTGATCTCCTACGCATCAAACTGGTAGTGGGATAGCTCCCAAGGGGTCACCTAAATACTTGTTTGATCTGAAGATCAACTAACGAGAGAAGAAATGAGGTGATTGTGTTTGGACAGTAGAGGGATACTCCCGGGTGAGTAACCCTACTGCTTGTTTAGGTATGACTGATGGATGGCACGAGTAATTACTAACGATCTATCTGTTTAACATGAAATCATGTTATGGGAAGCTCCCGTGGGGCCGTCCTATCACTTGATCAAGGGAGTGGTAGTCGCGGTGTCGCGCACGGCGGTCCCACACCCAGACGTAAAGTAAATTTTTGGTGTTGAACCTCACGGTCGTATCACGCAGGAGTTTAGAAGTGTTTCAGCCTGAGACCAACTCCGACCGTGCGCACGTGTTATACCTCTCGCGACTCCCTACGACAGGTTAGGGATCCCACGAGGTACAACATTACCTTCACCTACGGGAGTTGTCACCATCTCTTAGGTGGGCGTATCCCCGACGAGCTACTGACCCACGTGCGAAGGCTTTTACATGCAATCGCAGAGGTAGGTCAGCCGAGGGCGTTTTCTCGATCGCCGTAGCATAGGCATACGCGATGTAGAATGCCTTAAGACTGACCCGTATGCCGTGCCCCAAGGTGCTAACTCCCTAGACCGACTATGTAATCAGGTCGACTTTCTCGGTCAGTCTTCCACGCTTAGCTAACTAGGACAATGACTCTATGTATTCTTTGTTAACCATATGAGAAAAGTCGGGGTCAAGCCCCTTTGTGATCTCTCATTCTCTCAAGATCTCAAACAGACTTCTAGACAATAACTTCCTAAGCTCAGACCAGCTTACGATCTCATCCACAGATATATATATATATATATATATATATATATATATATATATATATATATATATATATAAGTCAGGGAAGCTGAATGAGCGGTGAACCTCACTTTCACAATTGTTGTGCCCCGTTGCCCGAATATCCCACATGATTCCAAAGTCAGAAAGACAGTTCAAGTGTCCAACACCTGTGCAGATGCAAGAAAATCACATACACGCGTACAAATGCAGACACAGAATGCACTACAAGCGTCAACTTGTAACCCATTCATAGCAAGTCACTCACGCCTCAAAACCTTGAACGATAATATTCCTTCCTAATCCTGACTCCTATTACCCCAGCCAAGCCACTCACGCCCCAAAACTTTCAAAGACAACATCCCTTCCTAATCCTGACTCCTATTACCCCAGCCCTTCACATTTTCAAAGGCCTTCGAATGTGATTTTGACGAATTTAGAGGCATAGATACAGGGGAAATATTTATCTGTTTTCCTTTTTAGGTCTTGTCTTAGGTGTGGGTATCAGGCCATGGTGGAAGTTGAGTCGTAATTCTACCGACCTGTTATCCAATGATAACATAATTTATAGTTCCCTTACGGATTTCTTCCGTAATCCTCTCCAAGAGCGCTGAACCCTGTAGACATAACACAGTCCGAAGGAATCTTAACTTCTTTCCTTCGACGTTGGGATCTAGAAGATCACTTTTAGCCTTGTGACTTAGTGTTTGGTGCTCACAGTCGACCTACTGCCTAACTCCTACCCTCATTATCAATTCGCTCGCCTGATTGGTTTAGGTAATGAACATAATTCATTCCCAGTCTGTTTTGTCTCAACGGTTCCACTATGTTTCTTCCCTCTTAAAAGTTAATTATGAGCCCCATGTCCCTAATAACCTCAAGCAATACCATTCATTCCATTCAGAAAGAAAATCATATGATAGAGATCAATTCAGAATCTCAAGGTTGATAAGTCTCTCTGAGTTAAGATCTCCTTTATCCTTCCTTCCTAGAATCAGCGAGTTCGCAATCGGTTGAATTAGTTATAAGGAAACAGGCATCCGGCAGTGGATTGATCAAGATACATTCAAACCTTGTCGGTATCTGACGTGGAGAGTATAAGTTATTATGGTGATGAGGCAGGCTCCGTAAAACCTCGCTTCTCACGATCGCCTAGTATTTATATAGATGGGGCGATGAGGCAGGCTTCTTAGAGTCGAGCTTCTCTCAATCGCCTAGTATATGTACATATAAATAGATATATGGCGATGAGGCAGGCTTCATAGAACCTCGCTCCTCTCGATCGCCTAGTATATGTATATATAAATAGATATATGGCGATGAGGCAGGCTTCATAGAGCCTCGCTCCTCTCGATCGCCGAGTATATATATATATGGCGATGAGGCAGGCTTCATAGAGCCTCGCTCCTCTCGATCGCCGAGTATATATATATATAGATATGACAATGAGGCAGGCTTCATAGATCCTCGCTCCTCTCGATCGTCTAATATACGTATATAGATATGGCGATGAGGCAACCTTCATAGAGCCTCGCTCCTCTCGATCGCCTAGTATATATATATATATATAGATATGGCGATGAGGCAGG
>BFEA01000282.1:814861-826006 GCA_003427395.1 Chara braunii | reverse complement strand
TGAGGTAGGTTTCATAGAGCCTCGCTCCTCTCGATCGCCTAGTATATGTATGTATAGATAGATATATGGCGATGAGGCAGGCTTCATAGAGCCTCACTCCTCTCGATCGCCTAGTATATGTATAAATCTGGCGATGAGGCAGGCTTCATAGAGCCTTGCTCCTCTCAATCGCCTAGTATATGTATATATAGATACATATATGACGATGAGGTAGGCTTCATAGAGCCTCGCTCCTCTCGATCACCTAGTATATGTATAGATAGTTATATGGCGATGAGGCAGGCTTCCTAGAGCCTCGCTCCTCTCGGTCGCCTAATGTATGTATATATAGATATGGATATGGCGTTGCCCCGTCCCGGCCCTTGAACCATTCGGACGCCTTTAGGATCACGCAGGTGGATCACACGGGACTTGTACCTCTTGCCCTAGATCCATCCAGCTGATTCAAAGCTGAGTTAGTCTGAATCCCCTTTTGTTAGTCATTGGTTGAGGTTAGTTGAGGCAATTCACCATACCAGAGGGTTCTGTCACTCTCAGCCCGACAACATTCTCAAGATCTCCCAACTCTTTACTCTCCTGGTCAGACGACTTTTTTAAGTGAGGAGTATTGTCAGATGTACATCCCTCTTTCGTCCATCAGAAAACATTCACAAAGTGGGACAGTGACCAGGTCATTTCTTGTTTTCATGAATCTCATCTAGACATCCCCTTGACAGATCATGCTTCTTCCCCTTTATCTAAGCATTACTGATTGTCTCCCTGCCCCTCGGGTTTAGCCCTGAAGAAATCCTGACTCAACATATTTTCTCTACTAACATAGTCATAATAGTTATCTAAAGGTTATAGACTTAGGGTTTAGGGTTTTGGGGTTTATGTCCAAATGTACGTACCTCACTGTTCCCTGCCTCCAGAGTTCCGCCTGAACTCCGTCAGAGCTCCCGCAATCGCCCTGTCACCGATCATCTATGAATCGTGCAATCGATCGCTGGCCCTTAGATCAGTTGGGGCCATGATTAATCGATGAGAATCTTGTCATCAATCAATCAGACTAAGAGTAGGCATTCTAAGAGGACCAAGGTAAGTGTTTCACACTTAGCTTCTTTCCTCCTTCGTTTTCTCCTCTCTTCCTCCTTCCTTCTCCCTTCTTTCTCCATCTTCTCCCTCTCCCTCCTTCTCGCGCCTCCTTCCCTAGCCGAACTCAAGCTTCGCGCTATCCTTCTGGTTGTCGTGTTCGTACTCCCGATCGCATAGGTCAGTCTTGTGCGCCAGGCCGTGCCTTCTTCCTCCTCGTTCCCTCACGACCCTCTTCCTTCGTATTTCCTTTCCCCCTTCTGTTTCACCTTCGCCTCTCTGCGTTTCTCTCCAGCTACCGCGTGGTTATCCCCAACCTCACGTCTACGCGACTCTCGCGGTGCTTGCTATCTCCCCAACGAAGGGACGTCCGTGCTATAGGTTGATGCCGCACGGTAGAGAGCAGGTTAACCGAGCACCCTTTTTTCAGGCCCATTTATAAGAAAACCATACAGTCATTTTAACAACACTTCACACCAATCTATAGAGTGCACTTCTTAAGACCCCATCACAAAAAAAAACCCTAAAAAAAGCAATTAAAAACATATAAAACAGCAAGCCAAAGGTGCATTTCCATGATATTTGGCCAAAAAAAAACTCGACCAATTTTAGAAATTTCATAAATCTTAACAGCACAAATTCTAAAACTCCAAATAACCCCAAATTTCATATACGACAACCCTATCAAAATGCATATATAGCAAAAACTTGAAATTCCAAAAAAAACATGAAATTTGAGCCCAAAACCCTAATTTCATAAATTTCAGGCCTGAAAACCAGATGCCCCGTTAACCTCTTGTGGCACGGTAGGGATGGCCGAGCCTCTTCCCTTTCTTCGCTGAATCAGCCCGCCTTTCGGGTACAGATTCACTCACGCGAATCAGGGAAATAGAATTTACGGGTAAAGAGAAAATAAATAATAAAATTAATAAAACAAAAGAAAACGAATCTAACCACCCAAATAAAATAAAATAATAAGCAAGAAAAGAATAAACGAATCTAACAAGGACTACCACTAACTGCCAAGTGTAGTGCCTCGTTTCAACGGGCAACTACTACAACTAACTCTAATCCCGAGGTCGTGGGTTCGAGCCCCGCCTGACCGGAACAGGAGCAAACAATACGGGCCCCTTTGTCAAAAAGGGCTAATCCACAGGCAGGTGGACTCGATCCCCGAGTTTGTCACCCATCAGTCCATACCGAAACCTACCGGGCTAGCTCCCTCTTCGAGTTAGACAGGAGCAGCCCCCGGTATAAGTAGAATAGTGGGGCTTGGTTCGCGTAGCGGCCCAAGCCCATTTCTAAATTTGTGCGTGCGCGCGCACGCCCGCTGGTCCGCGGGCCTGTCTGTGTGTTTGTCGGCTTGAGTGGGTGTCTTACTCGTAATTGATTCGAAGGCCCGAAGGGCCGGTACTTAGCCGTGGTCGTGCCATTGGCGGGGAAACATTCTAGCGGCGGGTAGGCCGGTGCCACACCACATCGAGGTAGATGCGGCGGCACTCGACTCGGAGGCCGAGTAGGGGGAGACAAAGCCGAGAATTTTAGAACACCTAGTACCGGAAGACAGACAGGTACTAGACCACGTCTCGGTGCATGTCGTAGATCCACCTGACACATCATTAATCCACCTGACCCCTCGACCTCTTCGTTCGAGGGATATTACTTCTGATTTTAACCATCACACCGCGCGTCATAATAACGCACGTTCATACCCTCGAAATTTCTCACCGATTCGCCCCGGCCTTATTGCCCGAGGAGTTCGTTTCGAGCGTCACGCTCAAGCATGCACGTCCTTTCCTTCCAGACTGACTCCATCATGGTAGTCGATGTCGTCACCGTGTCGAATGCAAAAGTATGGCCAAATACCCTTGTAAGGGTGTTTGGTACGACAACGGTCATTCGGGTAGTAGTAAGATAACTCTCGTGGGGTCATCCTATTACAGGCTCGGACTCGAGCTGGCTATTAACACGAGAATGGAAAAAAATCACCTTACTATTTATTCGATAACAACCTACTTACACCTGGTTTATCTAATTATCAAATGGGTAATGGGTAAGCTTCCGTATGGGTTGCCCTAGGACCGTACTTAAAAGGGTAAACTACTTATTACCTAAGGAAGGAATAGGGAGACTCCCGTGGGGTCATCTATTGCTTGCTTGACTTCATCTTAACAAGCCTAGTAGGATACTCCAACAAAAGGAGGACCTGGTGTTTGCCTGTGTCTACTAACTCAATCCTAGCTCGTTTAACTCCGAGAGAGTAGGGTAGCTCCCGTTGGGCCATCATATTACGCTCTTAAGAATAGACCGAGCTCTGATCAAGGAGTAATAGGAGACTTCCGTGAAGACCACCTATTGCTAATTTGAATTTTGTACTATGGTCTTAATTGTTGATGAATGTTGAAACAAATGTTGGAAGTGCCTCAACACGGTCTTCTCTACTACTTGTTGTAACTAATAAAAGGATACTCTCATATAAGTTATCCAGTCGTTTGCATAAGATTGTTTAAACTGACTGATTTGCTTAAGGACTGCATAAATTTAGAAGGGTGGTTGAATGTTCCCGTGGGGCTGCTCGAGTACTCGTTTGACTAACCGTTTTTACCTGGAATTGATCAAGTAGTGGAAGATTCCCGTGTAAATAAGCCACTACTTGCGTATGCCAGGATAAGAAGAATAGAAAGGAAAAAGAGAGTGCTCCATCGGGAGTGACTCCAAAGGTCATTAAAAAAATAAAATAAAGGGCAAATACCGCGCGAAAAATGAATTAGAAAAGAAGAAGTTTCTCGTAGCCTCATTTCATTGGTAAAGTCCTAAGGGAGAAAAACCCCAATGGCATGAATTGATCTCAGCGAGACTACCTCTTAAGCACCAAATGAGATGTGGTTACCCCAATGTGAGAAAATGAGAAGATTGGAAGTAAAGGAAAAACGATTTTCTTTAAATAATCTAGGACGTGGGCATGAATCTCCTTGTAAAGAAGAATGGGATAAACAAAAAAGTTTGAGGGAGTAGGGGTAAAAATTGGACTTTGGGATATAGTTCCTAGGATTCGTGATCTTCATCGGAGAGTTCGACCCTCGGAAACAATGAGTGAAAAACTAGGAGTGGATGTTGAATTGTTGTTGACCTGTGTGTGTGCAGTTTTGAGCTCATTTTACTGTTGCATTTGAAGGAAAGGATCTACAAAAGGATCCAAACTTTTTGTTATCATTGATAATAGGTCGGTTGTTACCGATTCAACTTTTCCGTCATGACTTGACACCAACATCTAAAGACAAACCTTGTGGTCAGTAAAACTGTCACCTGTGGTCATTGCCTAAATAGTCCTAGTCACTCTCAAGAGTCCTTTGAAAAAATGTGAGGGGGCTGGGCTTACGTCTCAGGAAAGATAGAGTTGTCATACATTGTTTGGGAAAGTGAGGGATAAGGTCAATGATTGATGGTTGACGTCGTTAGTGCATGACATATGAACTGTTTTTGCATTATTTTGTGCAGGTCTGTCTTGTGCGTAGTTTCGATTGAACTGGACTTGACCTCGTGAAGAGTCTTGGACACACAGCACTTGTGAAAGTAGAAAGGGTTCTCGACGGTAATACTTCTATATTCATTATCTGTCGTATGTGACTTTTGTAATATCTTATGTTAAGTTAAGTCATGACCTGTCAAGTAGAATAAAATGTCATAGGTGGTAAAATCATTTGATTGGTACCTTGTTCTCGTTTAGCAGGAGAGTAACATATTTTAGATTAAGAAGCGGATACAGACGGTCTTATAAAAGTTAAACCTGAATATCTAGAAGTCCAAGATAGGGAAACCACATCCTGAACCTGACTTGACTAACAAGTCAGCCTCAGGCGTCTTACTCACGTGTACCCCATTCCTATGCTGCGACGATCGAGAAAACGCCCTTGACCGACCTACCTCTACAACAGCATGTAAAAGTATTCGAATGTGGGCCGGTAGCTCAGCAGGGATACACCTACCTAAGGGTGGTGACAACCCCTTGGGTAGAGGTAAGTTGTACCTCGCGACGTCCCTACCTATCGTGGGGCGTCGTGAGAGGTATAACACACGCGCACGGTCGGAGTGGTGACTGTTTTTTTTCAACAACTTTGAAAAAACGTCATGTGTGACACGATCGTGAGGTGCAGTGCTCCCCAACAGGGTGCGAGAACGCCTCGCACGATAGGTGGCGCCATTGTCGGGGATCTTCAGTTGCCTGCCGGAGTTCTATGTAAACAGACCTGGGTCTGGTTAATTGAAGCCCCAACAAAACAACAAACGGAAGATCGAATTGTGTACGACTTCTATGTAGATAGTAAGAGGACTACTAAGGACAATTGTCGGTCTATTGGTATGAGCATTTGTCATAAGATAGGACAAAGTACAAGTTGTAGTATATAGCCTATTGTCTCTTATGAATATTAGTCTGCCTTTTATCGTTTTCCCGAAGCAATAGTTACTCCCGTATTTGGTTAGAAGGTGACACACAGGGTAGCGACCAAGGATTGCGGAGTCTTTTTAAAAGCAAGTCGGTAGGAATAGTTGAAGGACCCATCAACATTATAGGATTTGGCAAGACTCGCCGAAACTGACTGGGAGGTGTTTTTACTACGACATTTTCTTTTAATTATGACGTTTTCCGCCACGACGACAACGGCGCATAGTTCCGACGCCTTCATTCTTTTGTAAAATTGCGCATCTTTATATATAACTATCTAAAAATTCGACACTACTTTAGGTGCCTCATCCCTCCAGTCATGACGCCTAGGGCAGAAACTGGAAGGAAGAGAGGCGGACAACATGGGAAAGCATCAGAGAAACCTGTTAATTTGACAAGGGAAAGAGAGGAGCGAGAGGAAGGAGAAGAGGAAGAGGAGAAGTGAAAAAAGTAAGATTGCGTTGTCGGCCCGAATACCCCTATAAGAGTATTTGGGCACGTTGTTGCATCTTGCAGAAGGTGTGTTTTCTATAGTGTTCGAGAGAATGTCTCGTTTCTGTGTGACCGTGACCAATTCTCAGGGGTTACGAGTTACACACGCCTTGATCTGATTAGAGAATGTGTGGGCGCGCACTTTGAGGGCACGCGTTGACTTAGTTAGATGAGTGACCAGTATGAGGAACAAACCCACACAAAACAGCGCGAGCTGGAGAAAGGTTACGATTTGGGTTAACATCACGCATGCGCTGATCGAGCGCGCACTGTCGGAATTTTGATAGGTGTCGGGGATGACTATTGAAACCATGTAGTGGAGGATGACATTCAGACCCACAAAGTATACTGGCTACTTAGTTGACCATTGCCGACAATAGACACTGCTAGTGATCCTTGCGAGGGCAACATCAATCAAGTATGGTGTAAGTAAAACTAAGTTTTCCCGACGCCGAGATAGTAAGGACGTGACCTTTTAAGTAATAAGGCGGGCTGAGAAAGTCACGACCCCGTCCGGCAACACTATTGAGCTACATGTGCACAAGCGGTTATCGGGTAGCTGAAAATTAAGGAATGAAAATTCTGAAGTGAGAGTTTTGGGCAGTCTGAAAATCCTGAATGGTCATGAAGTAGTAAAAGGTCCGAAGACCCTGAAAACCACTTGTTTAGGTAGGTTGTATCCTAAAGTGGTGAAGGGTGTCCTGAAGTGGTCAAGTGAGAGTTTTTGGCAGTATGAAAATCCTGAATGGTCCTGAAGTGGTGAAAGGTTTAAAGACCATGAAAACCACCCTTCACCACTTGAGGATGTAGCCTGCCTAAACAGGTGGTTTTAAGGGTCTTCGGAACTTTCAGCAGGATTTTCAGACATGAATGGTCTTGAAGTGGTGAAAGGTCCGAAGACCCTGAAAACCACCTGTTTAGGCAGGCTGCATCCTGAAGTGGTGAAGTGTGTCCTGAAGTGGTGATGAAAAATACGACTGTTGTTAACCTTCTCTTTACATATGTGGCGAGTGTGAGTGAGAACCGCCCCTAAAAGTGGCACGTCCAGGGGTGTGGTGACCGTGAATTCGGATGGCCGGTGTGTCTAAAAATACGGCCTTTAGCACAGTCCGACGGGCTTAGGCCTGAAACAAACGTCTTCACAATTAAGGCCGCCCTTGCTACATCCAAGCTTGGGCCTAGCCCTATAGGTTACGACTTTGGACTGAGACTACGAAAACACGGGGATCGAGGCCAGCATCCGACTGCGAAGGAGCGGAGGAGCGTCTTATGGAGGAAACTGAGGGGTTGAGGGTCCCGCGGGACTAGCGCCCTTAGTTTTGCTAGGAAGTCCGACCACGAGCCCGATAGGCAGGACTGACGGCAGGGTTCCGACGGTCCTCCTCCCCTCGTCCATTTTCCTAAATTTTCTAAGTCTTATTATTATTTTTGTTTTATACCAATTTGGGACGAGGTCTGGCGTTGGTACTGGGACCGGTCGTGTACCAACAAGCCTAGCTCAGTGGGTACACCACTGAACTGTTGAAATACAGACTTGAGTCGAATCCAGATGATGGAACATGACGAGTAAAACCAAATATTTCTGGATTGTTGAGGGTCGGTCAGCCCGCAGGTGATATCCCAAGGCCACTGCCCTGCCATGGTCCTTCGGGACATCCGTTGAAACTGGAACGATACAGAGAAGATTAGTCTGGTCCTAGTGAGAAGTTTCGGGTATTCCCCTACTGAGGAATCTGGCATAGGTACGAAGCGGGTGCATTTGACTCTGGTTTTCTTAGAGGCGTTCGACCAACAGGCAACACTATAAAGCAGCAGGGCCTGTAGTGGGGAGTTTCTGTTTTGAAACCAGAGCAACAGTCGGGTTTGTTCGGGAGTATGCCTAGGTTGCGCTAACCGGTCGGAGTGTAGGGGCGATGGTCGGCAGAGAGTTGACGAAGAAAAACTAGACGAAAAGAGAACGGAGGCCACAGGGAGAAGAACAACAAGAAGTCGACAAAGGCAAGGAAGAAGAAGGGTGAAGTGAAAGAGAGGAGGAGTATCCAGGAGTAGAGTGGGAGAAAGATGTTTGGCTTCCGTAAATTGACGAAAGATTTGTGCAGATTTTCCTGACCGTATCGAAGGAAGTAGGGAGAGGTGAGCCGCGGGTCGGAGACTTACCTGGTGGTTTGGAGGCGAAGCACGACGGAGCTGGCGTACACTCGCCATGTTCGGATGATGTTCGTCCATCAATGGTAGTAGCATAAGGAGGTCGTGGGAGTGGAAAGCGTACTCGCCAAATGAGCCTGCGGAAGTTGATACATAGCCGAGGGGCGAACTAGCGATGCGGGGAGATCTGAGGATCGGGCTACAGTGACAAACGACGTGAATGGCCGGAAAGCGCTGTATAGTTCCAAATTCCGACGGAAGATTCATTCGGATCATGCTCATCAAATCAATGGAAGTGGCGTAAGGTGAGCCCGAGATTGGAGACTTACCTATTGGCCGAAGCGATGCTCATCTTATCGATGGGAGTGACCTCTCTCTATCCTCTTCGTGTATGGCTGGAAAGCAGTGTATTTTTCCATGATCTTGTGGAAGATTCACTCTCATTCTGCACTTTTGGTGAATAGCGGGGGGGCTACTGCTGTTCGCCGTGGTTATGGTCGTCGTGCTGTGATCTTGATCGTCATTAAGGTAGAACGGTGGTAATGCTGTCACTGTCATCGTGACCTTAACACTTTTTCGCTAAGCTTACTCGAAAGTTTGAAGCATTTCCGATCGCTGCTTGCCGTACTCACCACCGTGTTCGCGATCCCCGTCTGGGTGTTGCTGCTCGATGTGATATCGCTGTTGTGCGTGGTGATCGCGTTATCGTTCGCTGTGACTATCATTTCAGTGTTGCTCCCTGTATCAGTCATTTGTGCGGTTTTTATTCCCTAGTCTCCCTGACTTCGACTGAACTCGGTCGAGTTTTACGACCAGGTACATCTATATGGTAGAGGCAGTTGTAGAGAGAGAGGGAGAGAGAGAGGAAGCCACGTGGGTCTGAAGGACAGCCACATCTATCTAGAGAGTCCAGTAGCGGGTATGTATCTAGCCATATTTGGCTTTAAACTCATTCCCATTTTGTATATTTGATAGATAGTAGTTCGAGGACACTGGCCTCGCTCGCACCCGTCGTCATTGCGATCCTGATTACTGCGTCCTGTGGCCGACGTCGAACTCTCAACGATATTTCTTCATGCTTGCCATTTTATTAGTAAGGCGTGGCGATCGTATTCCTTGAACTACTCATGTTCGTAGTATTCGCGCTGCTGTTTACGACCTTCTTCACTCCCGGTCGTGTTCGACTAAAGTGGTCGTGAGCACATGGCAGTGTATCTTCCCATGTTCTAGTGGAAGGATGCTCATTTTGCCCGAATTCGGGCGTAGCAGCAACGCCTGCACCCTTCCATATTCCGGCGAAAGATTCATTTCGGTTTTGTTCATCCCATCGAAGGAAGTAGCGTTGACAAACAGTGTGGTGGTTGGAGCTCGTGCTTTCTCCTGACTATGTTTGGACTTGGCTGCATCTCCGCTATAGAACCAGATTACTTGTCGTCATGGTGATCAGACCCTTTCACAGCGCCGAGTTTGTCCGCAGACAACAGAAAAAAAATGGTGTAATTGAAAGCGAGTTTATCACATGTATTTGCGTATAACAACATATTGCAAACAGTTTATAAACTGTTTGAGGGAGGGGTTCATGTATATATACAGGAAAGCAATCAATCTGGTTTTCATAAACATTGATAATGTTCTTTGTGTTGGTATAGTTGTTTTAAACTGTATACAAACATTTTAACAACCTTTCATTTTTTGTTGAAAATCTCGCTCATGTATTAAAAATTCGTTGATAAACAGTTGACATCCTATTGAAATCATGTTGCAATGATATTATTGTGAATTATGTTAAAAACTTAACACATGTGGGCTGTAAAAACTTTCAGAATTACATTATAATGTTGTTTTCATAGTATCCTTACATGTGTTGTTTATGTTGATGTCATTGAAAACCAACTTTCTTATGTTTATGAATCTAACAGCTTCATATTAAATTTTGTCTCTTTTTTTTTTCTTTTCTTTTTTGTTTGTTTTTTCTCTTTCTTTTTGTCTCTCTTTCAGGATATAACGACGATTGTTTCTCATAGCACAAAATCACGCACATTTTATATAATACCCACCATGGTCATTGCAAACCTTCTTATTTAGGTACAGTTGAATAAGTGTGGTATCAAATCGATTTGCGTCTATCTCGCAATATAATTGTACAACTGCAGAGTTGATAGATGAACAAGAAACGTAGATCATATTTTATGAATGAAGTAACAAACTTACTTCTTGTAATCAGATAATTTTTTTTTCAATTTTTTTTTATATTTTTATTTCTCAGAAACTTTGATGGACGCTTTGGGAGCATATTATTTTCCAAATTCTGAACTGTTAAAAACTTTTTTGTTTCAGGCGATAGTTCTTATAATTGGTTTGTGAGTACATTTATGTGCTGCAATAACTATGGTAAGTTATAAAATAGTATGCACCTATCGACCACATACGCAAACATTCGTAGAAACATGATAGTAAAAGGATGAGGATGATTATAAAATAAGAGTGTAATATTTTTTATCAGAAGAATTTAATGTCGATGACGGAGCATATTATTTTTCAAATTGTGAAGTGTGAATAACTTTTTTATTTCAGGCGACACCTCTTGTGGTCGACTGATGCCTACATTTACGTGCTGCAACGAATATGCTAAACCATAAAATAGTATTCACCTACCGACCTTATATACAAACATTGTTAGATAGGTGATATAAGACCGAGTATGATTGTAAAACAAGAGCAATATATTTTTTTCTGAGAAGTTCTTAACACGTTTATATATATAAGGTGGTGAAACTCCAACAAAAGAGTTAATCACAACCCCTCGTTTGTTATCCTCTCCTCCCTCTCTACCAACGCTTGACCATGAAGTTCTATTTGACGATATATATATATATATATATAGGGTTGCCAGCGTTTGGGACGGGCCGAACACCCGAACCCGAACGCCCGTACGTTTGGGACTCCCTCTCGACACGTTCGGACGTTCGGCCGAACGCGAAACAAAAAAAAAA
>BFEA01000282.1:770739-788690 GCA_003427395.1 Chara braunii | reverse complement strand
TCTCTCTCTCTCTCTCTCTCTCTCTCTCTCTCTCTCTCTACACTCGTACCCGTTCGCGTGCAGAGGGGCCCTCACAACTCAAGTACAAGGCCCCACGCCCGCGCCCGAACGTAGCCGCCCACAAGCGGTAGGTTCATTCGACTTTGCTCATCCAAGGATGAGCAGTCGAAGTTCAGCCTCCTGCTGAGTCGGTGCGAATCCGACGAAAACAACCCGTCACATCGGGCCTCCTTTTTTTTTTTTTTTTTTTTTCTAACTTTTTTTTTCTTTTCTTTCTGTGTCTCATTTGTCTGAAACGAACGGGTGCCCAAAGGAAACCAAATCCAGAAACAATTTGTACCATTTCTCAATTTATGTGTGTCATCCTTGTGCAGGGGCCATACAGACCTCCGCGCGGCTGTTTTCAGCCGCGCGATCTCAGTGATTGCACGGTCGAAAACGGTCGCGCCAAAAGGCTAGGCCGCTCCCAAAAGGAGCTATGCCCAGTAGGGCATGTAAGCTTCGATCCCGGTATCTATTGGGTAACAATTTGATACGGTACCTACTGGGCTAGCTCCTATTTCACGTTGAAATAGGAGAACCCCGCCTATATGAAGGGCTTCGCTGCTCAGTAGGTCGCCTGCCTGTGGCCCAGCAGGCTTTGCTTGCCTGCGACCCTGCCGCCTTGCCTGCTTGGGGCGTAGCAAGCCCTGCTTGTTGGCTCTACCTCACCAGTCGGATGCGTATATCAGCCGCGGTGGTCTTCAACGCTTAACACCGCATGCTGTTGGGTCTCTCAGCCACCATCATGGTTTTATCCCCTGTAAGATGGTCCTTAGTAGTCTCATAGGTTCTTAATCGCGCGGCTTAGCAGCCGCGCATCATTATTTTGGGTAGACTAGGTCTAACTTTAGTTTTTCCATGACCGCACACCCTTGCGGCCTTGTCCGGCACCTCGGGTGACAAGTCATACTGCCGACTCCCGCTGTTTCGATCGAACATCAATGGCGTCAAACGTCAATGACGTCACACGTCAACGACGTCATACGTCAATAACATCACATGTCAACAACGTCGTATGTTAATGACGTTATACGTCAACGACGTTAGACTTTAGGTTTCTCAGTTATAGGGTTGGTCTGAATACCTTAGGCAACGTCAACCTCATTGAGTCTTTCATTCCAAGAAAGGGTAGGGCAGTGTCTGACCTTGAGAAACTCAGGCAGAAACCCTTACAGGCGTTTCCGTCCTGACATCGCCACCTGCAAGTTGGGTGCAGCAACTGCATGTTCCCACGTTGGAGGCTTGAACTCGGGCTGGCTGCTATCATGGGTTCGCCGTAAGACTATACTGATTAAAAAAATGTCAGAAAGGTTGTCATGTCCAGATTTGACGGGTAATTGAATTGGTTGTGTATATAAGAATTACCCTCTTATTTTAATTAAAAAATAAATGAAAATAAATTGTGTAAATTGTTTATCATACTTGGGTATAGAGGTGGAAGAGTAATCGAAATGTCTAGTAGTTGGTTCCCTCCAAAGTTCTCTTTCTTTCCCCCTTTGTCATCCTTCCTTTCCTTTCCCATTCCTTTCTCACTTCTTCATCCTTCCCTTCCTTTCACGTTCTTCTCGAACCCATCATGAGTTCGTGCAACACCCTACTCCCATGACCCCTGTCGAAGGATCACACGCAATAATCTATAAATGGTGAAAAGAAAAATACAAAGTTCAAATTTGAATGATACAAAGAACATTTAGATGGCCCTTCCGTTAGGATGACACACATTAATCAAGAAATGCTCCAGGAAAAGAAAAAGAAAAAAAAACTTTTCTCTCTCTCTCTCTCTCTCTCTCTCTCTCTCTCTCTCTCTCTCTCTCTCTCTTGCGTGTGCCCCCCTCTCACCCAATCAATAAACTAATTATCCATTTGTTTTCTACATATATTCCTTTTGTTTCAGAGACTTATCTTCAGTGAAAGTGTCGTGTATCTGACTGGGCACAATGTCCACACACTAACATTGGAGCACTGTGTATCTCATCACTTTCATGACATAAGAGATTTTTTTTTTTTTCCTTTTATCTCTTCTGCTGTGTTTTCAACATACGCCCTTTTGAGATACGTGTTCATACGAGCACTCCATAAAATTTATGTGACAACTATCATGACTTTAGGGATGAATTTTTTTTTTTTTGGTAAACCACCACTCCCTTTTACAGACACTTACAAAGTTCATCTAGAAGCCTACTCCTTAAAACACGAAGCTCGGTGCAAGGTTGGAGGACAACGAAATAAAATGAAAAATATATATATAGTTTTGAATCCGGGGATATCGGGTAAGATCCTCACGAGGGTGACAAGTAACACCAGTACTTTGAGGAATGTATCTGCCCACTATGTGGGGTTACAATTTACTTTTTTGCTTTTTTATGGTTTCATATCGTTATAGTAACCTGGTAGCTAGACACGGCATATTTCAGGGGTGACACATAACTTTTAAATGTTGTAGCATCTTGTATCCGCCCTCAATCACATCATAAGCGAGTTGTTTTTTTTTTCCGTTGTTTGTCTCCTACACGCCCTCACCGAGGGCACAGTCACATGATCACCTCAAAGAATGTATCTGGATGTGTAGCATCGTATTCGGGTTCGGTGACCGAACCCGAACGTTCGGGACCGAACGCGAACAAGCGCCGAAACTTTCCGAACGCGAACGAAAAAATATTAAAAAAAAAAAAAAAAAACGTTCTCCAAAAACTCTGACACAAATATGTGTGATGTAAAATAATAATACAAGCAACTTTTGCCTTGGAGGTATGGTCAAATTCATAACCAAACTCGAGTTAAAAATAAAAAACCAAAGCAAAAGTTTTTTTTTATCTTTTTTTTTTTTGAATATGTTCGGCCGAACACGTTCGGGTGGCGTTCGAACGAACACCCGAACATGTTCAGACGTTCGGAAAAGCTCCGAACATGTTCGGTGTGCTACACATGTATCTGGTAGTTATTGTGGCGTCAGTAAAGGTTTTTGTTTTTCCCCCTTGCTTCTTGGATGGAACTGCCCCGGTTGTGCAAAACTCGGTGCGCAGTGAAAATCAGGCTTGACAAAAACAAGATCGGACGTAGTGGTAGTTTAACATTTTAGTCAACAAAGTTATATTCTTCACTCATGTGCTTTACACTACCTATCCTATTGTCTAAGTCTGCTTTCGGTTCCAGAGGCAATTATAGGTTCAACTCTGCTCTATGGTTAAACCAACATACCGTGATTCTCTAACCCGTGTCATACGCTGGAAAGCGCACACGTTCTATCGACACCAGCCAGGAAGCTCAATGGTTAATCTCTGCTGGTAACCCGAAAGCACTTCCCGTGGTTGGACGTGGGGTAGCGGGCTAGTTCAGTTAGGTGAGAGAATAAGTGGAATTTAAGAGGTCGTGGGTTCATTTTAGGGATGCTTTCTATTTTTTATCAAAAAAAAAAAGAATTTCGTCCTTCTTAAGCAAAAAAAAAAAATAAAAAAAATGGTGCAGTGGAAATGCCACCTTTGGCGAAACACATATATTTTCATCTACGAAATTGTGCATGCGGGGCAACGAAAAAAAATTGTTTTCCTGAAAGGCGCCCGGATGCCGTTTAACATGCACAAACCGTTGTTGATTGCCCACCTAACACGTTACATGACTACTGACTGTACACCTTCAACCTCATTTTCTCCAACTCCTCCCTGATAAACCGTGTCGCAACCCCAAATTCGCCTGCACGACAAAAGTTGCCCTCCTGACAGGGAGCGTAAAACCAATGGCACACTAACAAGTGTCCAAGAATTGTTACATCGAAGAGTTATCAAGAAACAGACGAATGGTTGAATTTAGATACCACCACAAGAGTTGTAGCATCACCAGTTTCCTCCATCAACAATGTTTGGTCACCCAGCAGTACCGTGATGAGGGGATGATACAGGTCTTGCTCTTGCGTTGTTGCTATAATGGTGTAAACCTATCTCGAGGGGTGAGGAGAGTTTCATGTCTCGTTGGTGTTCCCCCCTTACTATACATAAACTGGAGAGAGGATGAGATAGATGAGTGTTCCCTCTTACTATACATAGACTAGTGAGAGGATGTGATAGATGGGTGTTCCCTCTAACTATACATAAACTAGTAGCGAGAGGATAAGATAGATAAGTAAAATATCATTTAAATATGTATATAAAAATAAATTGATAGAAGAATATACAAAAACATCAGTACGGCATCCACAAATTCATGTAGGATCCAGGTGCAGTCAATGCAGTTCGTAAGGCATACCTAGGAGGTCTTCGGTTCAATCCCCATTGCCTGATGTACCTTATTGGGCAAGCTTGACGCCTACTGCCTAAAGATAGCTCGTTGCTCCCCCCGAGCCGCATTGAGCAGTGACTACTAACCAATCGAGTGTATCTGAACTCTATGTGATTGTGAGAGCGAGCTAGCGGGCACAGGGCCCGACCGGGGGGGGGGGGGGGGAGACCAAGGGTTGGAAGGATCAATGTTAACACGCCACAATTCAAACCATAAATATAGATTTACACCCAATAAAATGACAAAAAGTAATGAGGTAAGTAGGTGCCTACATGTATTATTGGAATCAATGTGTTTCAGCACAAAGTGTATGAATCTACTAAGCCGTCCAATATGACTATCTCTCAACATGAGGAAATAAGTAATGAGAAAGGAGGGTGGAGAAGGGGAAAGTGATATTACACAGGTCAGTAAGTGCCTACATTTATTTACAGAATCAATGTGTCTGAGCACAAAAAGTAGGCAGCTACTGACCAGTCAAATATTACTAGACTCAACAAGAGAAAAAGGGTAGAGAGAGGGTAGGGAGGATGGGGGAGGGAATGTTGTATATAGGGATATGGTTAGTACATGGCAGTATGGTTTTTATATACTTTTTTTTTTTTTTTTTTTTTTTTTTTGGCTCACAAGTTTGCAACACGATGAAAGTTGAGACTAGTTCAAATCATGTTGAAATTTGGTGAAACCTATTAAAACATGTTGAAACGTGTTGATACACATTTAAGAATTTCCCCCAATCATTTTAAGCCCATGTTAAGTTGTTTGTAACCACATGAAAGCATGCTCTCGGTTTATCGACGATTATGACAAATTAAAAACCCGCCCATCTCGCCGATTTTTTTTTCTGTTGGTGCAACCCTCCTCAACCACTATAAAAAAGCAGTTGTCCACAACTGCCACACAAAGCAATCGTGTTGTCAGTGTGTGGCAAGCAGACTTGAGTGTTGCTGAGTTGTTGGAGGAGCTGCCAGATGCAACATTGGAGGAGGCTGGATTTCCGCAGTGCAGCGCGAGAGGAGGAGCATGGTAGCTATAATCGGGGTAGGGAGCACTCTGCTCCACTTCCCTCTGGCTGGTGCTGGTCTAATGGAGCTACACTCGGGGCTCTGCGGAAGCAAGGCGGCACTGCAGGAGGTGGAACGACACTCGGGTTTGGTAATAGGAAATTTAGGCAAATTGAGAAGTTATGATTAGACGTGTGTGGTTGATGACATGATACCTTGACTATCGTTGGAGATGTCCTAGGACTGTGGCTTGGGTATGAAGTCCCCCTGCAATGTCGACGGGTGGTGTCGTTGTCAGGGATGACGGTTGCCTATCGTTGTCCCTGGTGGAACGACACTCGGGTTTGATAATTGAAAATTTGGACAAAATGAGAAACTTTCATTAGACTTAGATGAAAGGTAATTAAGTTAAGCTAAGGCATTATCCCCTAATCAGTAGAACCTTGCTCTAGAGGAGACTTCTTGTGCACGAGTGACACACATGAGGGGGTGACTGATGACCGCGAAGTAAGGGGTTTTAATTGTAAAGGTATTTTCTTGAGCTAAGACTTAATTGAGATACGATAGGTACTGTGATGAGTATTGTGCCTAGACTCTTCGGAGGTATTAATCGATGATAGGCTGAGTCACTTATGCATTGCGTACTCATAACTGTCGATAAACTTGCAAAGTAAGTGGATACTTTGTTAGAGGTCTGGTTAACCCGAAGAGAGGTTTATATTAAGTATAAGTGGTATACATTTTATTTTGTGGCAATTTTATTTGGTTATCTCCTTAGATGTATTTTTTATTATATTTTATTTAATGTCTGATTGATGGCGTATGTATGGATTTCATTCCAAGAGGACATAAATTTTGCATCAAACCCATGCTTGGCATGGGACCAGAGGTGAATGGGGTGACTCGTTTCTGTAGAAGGTGGTTCTTCATGAAGAAAGTCAGTAAGCGTGTATAATTTGTCCTTAGTGGAAGTGCAACCTTGAATTGCTACTCCCTCGTTGATGCTTAAGGAAACAACTTTGAGTCTTGAGAATGATAGTGAGACCCACGTCGGAACTGTGTTTCTGGTCCATTGTGGGGTGTTGTTATCTTTCCTCTGAATAAGAAAGTAACTACATTATCATGTAAAACAGGAGGAAAGGGTTTGTTCCCTTGCTTAAATCATGATGGCAAAGTTGGGCAACTACTGCTTAGCCAGGGTGGGTCTAGAGTGACGACCTAGACCATACTCTCTCTAGGTAGGGCCCCCATATTTAGAGAGGTGCGAGATCGTCACTTGTTGTCTTAATATGTATGAGTGGGGTTGTCTTGCTAACCTTGATAGGTTCACTAAGGTGAAAGCGCTGGAATCAAAGAAGGTTGAGGTGATGCTTGACCTTTAAAGCAGGGATCAGGAATCAATTTGTTATCTCATGAGGATTACACCGCCTCTTTGTATTATATGTTTCACTTAAAGTTGAAGGAGTAACAGTTCTATCATGTTATTTACTCATTGTTAGTCTTATTCTTGCCTTGTAGAATTTTTGCACTATGTTCTGAGAGTTATCTTGTTGTATAACTTGCGGAACTTGCGGTTGAGTCAAATTCATGCTATTGTTTCTAAGGCATACCGTGTTTTTCAGCTACAACCCTAACAAACAATTTATGTGTATCATATTTGTGAATTAATATTATGAGTGTATGTTATCTATCATGGGTTGTATTGCATTTTGGATTCATGTTTTAAGTATCCACCTTCTTTGATAGTAAAAATGATAATTGGCTAATGTCCGAGTTATGATGTGAAGGTTTTATCAAGTGAATATTTGTGTTTCATTTTAGGTAGATATTTGTTCAAAAAACTCTCTTCGGTATCATTGTTGTTCTGAATAGGTTCTCATGCGCGCTCACATGATGAGTGTCGGGATAATTTTAGTGGAATGTATTATATATTTGACTTAGTTGTCTACCCTCTTTCGAGTCTTGGCCCTAAGACCACTCGTTGTTTGCTCAACAAGGGATGGGGTCGAGGAAGCTCGAGATGCAAGGCTCTCAAGGGACGATTGGGGTCGAGAAACTCGCCTATCTGTCGGATTTGAGGGAATGGGAGCGAGACAACCTACCCAAGGTTGAGATCAAATTCTTCAGGGGCTAGCGTGTTTCCGACTTGATAATTTTGGGCAGATAGTGTCCTACTGCAAATGAAATGAGGAGCGGGTGCTAGAATAAGTTTTAATGTATATCCATACAGACTTGGAGTAGGAATTCGGTGGGTTAATTAGACGATCGGGATCATCATGAAGTAAGTTTCATAATGTCATGTGGCAAACATACTAGCTAGGTAAGGAAAACTTACCAAGGACGATCTTGAGAAGATAGATCTGTCCAAATATGTGTCAGTGGGGCAGTTTCTGGCAGAATATGAGCGTGTTTCTCACAAAGTTTGGGCACTGTCTGAATATGACAAGTGTTTTATCGTCCTTATGAATTTCACGGATGCAGAGCAGCGAGATCTAATTCATGGGACAAAAAGAAGACTCATATGGGACAAAATACGAGAGAATTTTGTAGAAGCGGATTTCGATCAGCACCTTTGTCGTACTCTGCATGAAGCAAGAAAAAGAAAAGAGTTGCGAAATTATAAGAAGAGTGAGCATGGTAGAACGACTAATGGTTTTGCAGTTGGCACATCGGAGGGTATGAAAATTTGACTTCAGAAGCTGACTAAGGTGACCGAGCGAAATCATCAATACGGTGAAGGAAAGAAAGAAGAGTCATGTGTTGAGAGAAAGGAGGTGCAGACCAGAGCAAGGAATTTTGCGACTCATACCTTTGGAAGGACAATTGACCTCTCAAGCAGGAAGAGGAAAGAAAAGCAATGGGGCCACAACGAAGTTGCTATAGACCTACCTCTCGCTGCATCTGATACCAAAAAGGAGTGTGATGACAAGGAGGCATCATCAATTGTAAGTTGGATAGGATGAAAGAATAACAGGCGGCAAGAACAGTTGTCGAAGATTGTATGTGGTTGTTATGGGAAAGTCGGTGGCAAGAGAGCGAAAAATAGAGTCGAAGAAGGAGACCGTTTGCCTTAGACAAAGGTCAATTTTTCTCCTAATAGTTACCATCACCTCATTGATTGCATCTATGCCAAGAAAGAGGTAAAGTCGAGTTAGTAGTTTCACATGACGTATAGATTCACATTTCGAGTGTTATGAAGGTACGAAAGACTCAGTTGCTAGACTCATTGACGATTATCTATTTTGCATTGTCGTAAGGCTGGGTCTATGAGTTTTCCGATGGTATATGAGATCCGTCTTGTATATAATCTTGATTTCGAGTGTGGACCATTACTTTTATGGGATTGTGCGATTGTACTTGATCTGACTATCCGCTTTCTAGACTTTGTCTTAGTTTTGGTAGGATACACGTGGAGGGCTACCATGGATAGGTTGTTCGTACATTTGGCACCAATCGTCTTCACGAGAACACTTGCGATCATTTTTGTGTATATCAATCAGTTATGATCTGTACGGGTATGCTATACCAGATCATTTGTGTTTTATTGAGACCTTGATTGGTGATGGTTTAAGATTTGTGAAAATTTGAAACTCGAGATAGTTTGGATCTTTTTGGGGAATTATTTTTATATGGGTTTTGATCTCATCAGACTGCAGATTCATGCGCATCTTGGTTGACATTATCATTCTCACCATTGTGATTTAGTGGGTTTTTCTATGCTCTATTCTAATTGATATGCGAGAAAACAAAGAGTTAAACGTGTAAAGGAAAAAGAGTAGCAAGTCTTGAATAAAGAGTGTTTGAACCAAAAAAAGTTCGATGAAGTGAAGAAAGCTTGATTATCAGTGAAATATTTTTGGGAGATTCAAAGAGTCGAAAAATTATATTGAGTCGTAAATGAAGAGAGAGGTTATGTCTAAGGGCGGTCTACGTGATTATTTTTGGAAAAAACGATTTATTAAGAGTTTTTATCCTCCACAAAAATTGGCAACTTCATTCTGTTGGTTCTCAACTGTCAGTGAGGGCGTGGTCTTCGCCAGGGAAACCCACCTGATTCTGGGACCGCTCATGACTGACCTTTGGTTGTGAGTCACAGATGGTTTTGTTTGCGGCAGAGGGTAAGGTAAGAGTTTGTATCCTCCGCTATAATCAACAACTTCATTATGTTGGTTCTCAACTGTCAGAGGGGGCGTCGTCTCCGGCAAGGAAACCCACCTGATTCTGAGACCCCTCATGACTGACCTTTGGTTGTGAGTACAAATGGTTTTGTGTGCGGCAGAGGGTAAGGTAAGAGTTTTTATCTTCCGCCAGAATCGGCAACGCCACTCTGATGGTTCTCATCTGCCGGTGGGGACGTCGTCTGTGGCAGGGAAACCCGCCTGATTCTGGGACCCCTCATGAGTGGTCTTTTGGTGTGAGTCACAAATGGTTTTGTGTGTGGCAGAGAGTAAGGAAAGAACCGCCAGAATTGGCATCCACACTTAGCTTAGTCACATAATAGTCGGTGAAGGTGTCGTATGCGGCAGGGAGACCCGCCTGATTCTAGGACCCTTCACTTAACTTATTATGGATTGCAAGCGGTCTAGTCTGCGGCGGTGATTTTCATGATTATGAGGACTAAGCTTTGACTAATAGTCGGTGGGGGCATCATCTTCAGCAGGGAAACCCGCCTGATTCTGGGACCTTTCACTTAACATTAATCTAGGTTGAAAAGTGGCATTGTCAACAACTGTGGAATTTGAGAAGTAAAAACTTTTGAGTTTTTATTAGGAGGAAAAATTATCTAAGCTTGCTCATTGAGCAAAACTTATGAATGAGATAAACAAAGTGTGTGACGAAAGTGAATAAACCTACTTATAAAAGTAAGGTTCATGGACAAAAGGCATGAATTTTATTTATTTTGAAGGCTTAATGAATACCACTGCCCATTTTTTATTGTTAGTGACTAAAATGAGTGACTTGTATGTAACAATAATGACCTGTGAGATTGGGCTTAACGGGGCCTAACCCATGGAATACATCTTTGACCTGTGTGATGAAGTCAATCAGGCTAACCATTTCGGTTAGCCATAAGAGTGAGATGTCTAATTATTCCCTATAATGGGGAGTTCGTTGAGAAAGAGTTCAAAAAAAAGTGCTAAATGAGTTGAGTATGAATAATCATCGTGTGGGTTTTGAAATCTTGAATTCTAAACCCACCTTGGAGTTGCGTTTTGTTTTTCTCATAAGATGATTTGGAAGCCGGGCGCGATGAAATATCGCTCAAAGGGACCTGGAATGATATAGTTTTAAGTTTGTCTTTGGATGATTTCCTATCTGTGATTTTAGCTGGTGGAAAGTGGTTTTATTCACTCTGTTGATTACAGGTTGAAATGTGTCAGTGCCTGGCCGATTATTCGGTTATTGTAGATTCATATTCTGGTAAGGAATTCAGTGATATTTTTTTAACCACTTGCATTTGCCCACTTGTTCTGAGGAATTGAGGCCTAGGGTTGATATAACTTGATGACCATTTCAGTCAAGTCGGCTATGTGAGAAAGTTTTTGTATACATTTCCTTGAGACTATGTTTAAACGGTATTTGGTTTGGACGTCCACTGCGAGGGGGACGTCGCTCATTGGGGTCCGGGAAGACTGTCGTACCAAATACCCTTGCAAGGGTATTTGGCGTGCTTTTTGCAAGTCACACCAATGCAGTCATTGCCCGGGCGAGCGGTGCTTGTGGGGTATTGCCGGCGAGGCGCAACCATGCTCGGCCTAATGGGGCGCGGCGTCGCAGGCCAGCGAGATATGCACCCCCTAGTTCCCTTATCTTTTCTTTGTTTCCTCGCATTTTATATTTATTTACTTTTTTTATTTTTTTTCTACTTTTATTTTTGTTTCAGATGTCTTAGACTCGGTAATCGGTTCCTGGACCAACGTCAGGACCCACGGGTCTGGCTCAGTTGCTACACCATTGGACGGGTGGCCATCGAGGCAGCCGAGGATCTTGAGCACTCACTTTTTTTTATTTTATTTAGCGAGCCCGTCAGAATTGCCACATGTTCGGGATGCTGCCGAAATTCCTTTACCCTGCCCGCCTTGAAGAACGCTAGCCCACGAGGCAGAAAGAAACCAGGGTGGCGGGCCTTGCTGTGGGGGCAGAGTCCGCCACCCACCATCTGTCGTGAGAGGTTTGAGGGTGGGCATGCCCACCGGGGTCTTCAAGCTGGTGAACTATGCCTGGGCGCCACTAAAATACTGTTGCAGTGCTGGATGCGCGGCCCAAGCTGTCTCATCACGCAGGCCACGTCAGCCTGTAAAATTCTCATTTGAAGAATTGCTACTACCACCAAGATCTGCGCCGGGACCCGCACCACCAGGGCTCGTGCTGCAGGTCCCGCAGCAGGCCCTGCGCCCTCCAACTCAGCGCTGTGTTGGAGCAGCCGCCACGACCGAGTATAGGCCGTGCGCTACAGTGCCATCCGATTTCGGGGCTGATTGATTAGGCAGGTGAGATGTTGCACGCTCCTTAGCGGAGTTCGACTTCCATAACCACGGAGTTGCTATCTGTATCAGGCAGCACCGGTGCGATGTACGGGTTAGCACACAGTATAGTGCTGCGGAGTCTCCAACTATCGAGCGCTGCGTGCCAAAGCAGTTGCAAACGGGAAGCAGAGGGCAGCGGAAAGAAGAACGAACCCTTACAAGAAAGTGCGTTAGGTGCATGCAGAGTAGGAGCGAGTTATGGCGGGAGCATGAGGGAGTAGAAAACGAAGATCCCACTTGTTACTCAATGGAAACGGGTGAATGAAGAGTCATTTCTAATGTTTTAGCCCTCGACGAATCCATTGGTGAGGTCAGAATGGCGGGAGGTTTAGTAGAATAGGAGATAGAAAGAAAAAGACGTGCGCGGAGCTAAAGAGGAGAGAACAAAGAAGGGAAAGGGGGGGGAGTGTATCACACCCAATCATGAACGGAACCGAATAAGGGAGGATGCGATTTTGAGGTTTTGGGCGATGGCGAAGCTGATGGCAGTGTTAGCTTTCCGGTTTCCGTAGCAGATTCAGAGGTATGGTTGATGTGTACTGCGCGGTTGTGGAGATGGAGGATATGAGGTATCGTGGGTGAGATGGTGTTGATTCTGACTTCAAACTAACGTTCTGATTGGCACATGTAGGAGTTGCACTCCAGAGTGAAGCTTGCCCTTTCAATAAGGATATGAAGATGTATCTTTCCATGTTTAGGGGAAGATTCATTCTCATATTGCATGATGAGAAATTGGTAGGAACAAAACCATTATTGCTCTCTGTTGTGGTCGCCTCGACGGACTGGTGAGCTGCATCGTTTTTCCTGTCCAAGGCCTTACCGATCTAGCTAAGGGGCTTCGCAGGATGCATTGGGAAGTTTGAGAGTTGATGAAAGAGGGGAGACTGGGAGGCAGAATACATACGTACCTAGGCTCATTCCAGTAGGAGATTCATTCTAAATTCACTCATTGACGGTCGTGCTGCTCGTCGATGGTGTCATTATTTGTGCTTATCGCCGGGTGTTGTAGCTAAGTGTGATTGTATTGCTGCCTTCGTTTCCGTTCGTGGCCACTCGTGTTGACCATGATCATTCACCCCCCCCCGCTCACGCATTTGTTTCCCTCATGATTGTGCTAACCCACCAGCCTTAAAGTGAGTCGAGTAATGGGTAGTGGTGGGGAAGAGAGAGGGAGAGCAAGACTTACCTGCGCTGATCCTCGGATGCTTTTGAGCAGAAGTTTCACCAAAAGAAGTATCCTCTCTCCATCTCTCTGCACACATGGCCAAAAGAGAGTGTACCGGGTCACGTTGTGGCTGATGATTCATTACAATTTTGTACATCTTACCGATGGAAGTAGTTTGAGGGAGCCGTGAAGTTGGAGAATTGTCTGCGTGAAGTTGGAAACTTACCCTTGCGAGGTTAGAGACTTACCTGTTGGGCGGTGCGTTGCTGATCCTATTAATGAAAGAAGCATGATACCAGCGCATGGGAGGACATGAGCATACAGAGGAACGAGTGCGCACAGAAGCAGAATGCACGAATCTGTGCTAGAGAGAGAGAGAGAGAGAGAGAGAGAGAGAGAGAGAGAGAGAGAGAGAGAGAGAGAGAGAGAGAGAGAAAGAGAAATAACTCACCTCGATATAGGAAGCGCCTAACCATTCTGGCAGGCGAACCGAAAGTTGAGCTACGTGCCAGATTGTAGGCTTGTAGAACATTGTTGTCGTAGCCACGATCAAGTGTTGCTACGTTAACTAAGCTACTGCTAGAGACCGGAAGTGTTGTGACAATTATTTATTTCTGATAAGATTGTAACTGCTTCCGGCCTGAATGTCTGCTACCCCAAGCCAGGTGGTTGCTACAAGCTTGTTGAGATGCTACGAGAGGGGCGAAAACAATTATTGCAGGTCGTATGGTTTGGCATTTGCTATTGAAAGTCGGACTTGCTGGTTGTGGGCAGTAAGCACTACTATTATGAACTGGTATTGATGTTCTTTTATATCAGGGTTGCTAGTTGCAAAACCGAACCACTGTTCTGGCACAGGGTGTCGGTGTTGCTGCGTGACAAGGCTGTCAGGGTGTCGATGCTGCTGCATGTGGTTTGTTGATAAAATCAAGCGTTGTATATGTTGAGTACACTGCGGCATATTGCTGCACATTTGACTGCATTCAGGATAGAGCAAAAAAGGGTATGCTTTATTTTAAGTCTGACCTTTCTTAGGCTACATAGCAGCGTCTTAAACCACCACTACCTCCGAACCTGTTTTTGTCGACCCTGATTTTCACTGCGCACTGCGTTTGGCCGAGCCGGGGCAGTTTCATCGAAGAAAGAAGAAGGGAAAAAAAAGAAAAAGCAAAAGAAAAAAAAGAGACTTCCCGAACGCCTTGATAACCACCAGATACATTCTATGAGGTGCGTGTGTGACTTTGCCCTCAGTGAGGGCGTGTACGGGAAAAAACACAGAGGCAACAAAAAAAAAGAAGGAATCTCTTTTCTTGTGATTGAGGGCAAATACATGATGCTACAGCAGTGAGACAGTTACGTGTCACCCGTGAAACACGCCCTGCCTGGTTGGCAGGGCCCTACAAGGATTTCAAAAGAAAAAGGAAAAGAAAAACGACCTGCTATCCCTTTTCCAACATAGTTGCCAGGTACATTCGTCCAAGCACTGGTATAACTTCCACCCTCGTGAGGGTCTTTCCCGACATCCCTGGAGTGGGGATTCTTTGTTTTCTTTCTTTTTTTTCTTCTGTTTTTTCTTTTTTTTTCGTCGGCCTCCAACCCTACCTCGAGCCCCGTGTTTTCAAGAGTAGGCTACTAGATGGACTTTGCGTTTGCCTTGGAAAGGTAGTGGTGGTTTAACCAAAAAGATTAACTCTGACTTGATGGAGTGACCAGATTCTACACACGGTATATTGCTGTGATTTGAAGGACGTCAAGGTGGTCAACATTCAACATTTTGACTTCATTGCGGCGGTATTATTGCGTGTTTGGCCACCATTGCGGGACCCTCAAGCCTGCCAAGGTATCAAGGCCCACTCACACGAGTATGAGCACACCTCTCTTATATGTGAGTGACTTAACTTCTCCCCTTGTAACCTTCTCACTCTCAGTCAAGTGTCTTGGTTCAAAGAGAAAGGCAGCAGGCGGGATTGAAACCCGTAATCCGTGTCAAGGCCTCTGTGGGAGGTTCGCCCCACCCATTGCGCGAGCTCTACCGGGGTTCAGGTGGGACCCTGGAGGCAGGGAACTTTGAGGTAGGCCGAAGCGATCTCCTTTAGGATCCCATATACCCCTATCTATACCTGCGTAGCACGGCGAACGTGTTCACGCCTGTTCACGTTCTCGCTAATAGCTCGCGAACATGTTCCGGTGAAAATAATTTGTTTTCGTAAAAAATAAACAAATAAATAAAAATTTTGGTTTTTGATTTTTAACTCATTAATGACTACGAATTTGAACATGACTCGAAGGTAAACGTTGCTTGTAATGTTATTTTAAATAACGTATATTTTTTTCAGATTTCTCAAAGAACTTTTAATTTTAAATTATTTTTTATATTTTTTATATTCGCGTTCGGAGGCTTTTGGGTGCTTGTTCGCGTTTGGGCGAACATGTTCGCGTTTACCTCCAAATGAGAATATGGTGCTACGAAGATTTATACCACCTTTCATTCAGTTTAATGAGTTTTGAATTTTTTATATTTCCTTGACTTCATTCAGGACTTCAACTGAATCAGAGAAAATTTACTATGTTTGTATAAATTTATCTGCCTGAAATGAATTCATGATGTCTGCTTACGATGATTTGAAATTGGGTTGGAGATCAACTCCTCCTGACTGATCCGGTCGCTTTGCTCATTTGTTTAACACATTGAAATGGGGCTGGAGATGGGGTCCTCCCTACTGATCCGGTCCCTTCACTCGTTTGCTTAAGACATTGAAATGAGGCTGGAGATGAGGTCCTCCTAAGTGATCTAGTCACTTTGCTTATTTGCTTAAGATATTGAAATAGGGTTGGAGATGAGGTTCTCTTGATTGATCCGATCACTTTGCTCGTTTGCTTAACACATTGAAATGGAGCTGGAAATGAGGTCCTCCTGATTTATCCGGTCGCTTTCAACAGAAAAATTGTGGGCATTTTTTGGAGCGGTTTATCAAACGTGGGCACCCCTTTTAAACTGTTGGTTTCGTGTTAATAAACAGTTTCACGGGGGTAGTGTCATGTGTTCTTCCAAAAGTGAAGGAACTCAACGTTGATAACATATGTCATAAACATGCAACAATGTGTTCAACACTTGTTCAATTCTTGAAAAGTTGTTGGAAGTTGTTGAAAAGTTGTTTACATGTTGTTGAAATGCTGTTGAAAATGTGATGATCAACTGTTGAACATTTCAGATATTGTTGGGAATATTTCAAATTTGTCAGAAAACTGACCCTGTTGCTATTTATCACCTTCGGGGGGGCTTCTTTTGTGCGGGGGGGGGAAGATATATATATATATATACATATATATATATATATACATATATATATATATATATGTATACACAGAGAGAGAGAGAGAGTCATCTTCCCTTCCAAACTGATGGTGAACGAAATTCACACGCGGCTTAGCTACCCGGTGTCGATTTCCAACATCATTTTCATGCACGACAAGTTAATGGCACGCAGTCGTTAACCAGTCATGTACTTCTCGCCCTGCATTAAGATGAACATGTTTTCTAGTATCTGCCCAATACTACTTCGTGACATCATATTCAACATTTTTGGAAGTGCGTAATGCGTTTTCTGCAAACGGCCCAAACGATTCATGTTCTTGCAAAATCATATGTTGAAATATTTTGACCCACATTACACATGACGCACTGCTTATCCTTGCAAGACAAGCAACAATGTGTACAATAAATTGATAGTGAGTAATGTGAAACGGTTTTCACCTTTTAGCAGTAGCCGATGAAGTACCCAGGGTTCGATGCCTAGACCTCACCCTACCCATATACAATATCTGTGTAGACCCCGAGAATTGAACCTGTGACCTGCATATTCGTAGGCAGTTGGTAGGCCTGTCGTAGTTCCATAGGCAGCAGGGGTTCGATCTGTAGGTCTATAGCGTAGGAGTCTTAGTGAGTTCCGAAAGCTTAGCTGTAGACCTTCTAAAAGGTAGGCAAGTGGGCAAGTGGTTAAGTGGTGAGGCAAATGGTGGACTAAACCGCAGTGCAACAACAGTACAACGTCGGTAGGATAGCGGTGAGTCCACAGTCAGTCAGCAGAAGGTTCAGTCAGTCCCAGTCCGGTCCAGCAAGTACCATAGGGGGGACTGTGAGCACCAAGGGCCGATGGCAAAGGGCAGACCAACGAGTTTCTGAAGTATAAATAAAGAGGCAGCGCCCAATCATTCATTCATTCCTGCGTGAGCCATGCGGAAGCGCTGCCACAGCGACTTGTGCAATGAGGTCTGCAGATGAGCTCGGAGGACGCAGTGGGCAAGAGAGGAGGAGTTATCATAGCGATAGGTTAGAGGCAGCCATAGATGCCATAACTGTAGTTAGTAGTGAGTGCGTGTGTGTGCTCGAGTGTTAGAGTGATGCGTGTGGGATATCCAGGGTGATCCAGTGTATGTGAACAGTGAGATGTTTGGGCGCTGAAGTCGCCATAGCCAATTGAGAGAGAACTCGTATCTGAAAGCCATATCTCTGAGTTTTGAGTGGGCGCATGTCGCCGGTGTGCTGCGTTGCTGTTTACATGCATGAAGAGTGTGTTTGAGAACGAGTCTGATTGCATTGGTATCAGAGCTGGTACCCGCTATTCCATGCGCGCCGTCGTATGCAGAACCTGATGCGCCATAGCCGAGTTGGCTGCCGAAGGTGATAGTCCGCCATAGCGGACCTGAGGTTGAAGAAGTTGCCGCGCACCTGCAAGAAGACCACGACGAAGAAGAAGACCGAGAGAGAGAGAGAGAGAAAGAGAGAGAGAGAGAGAGAGATGAGCAATACAAGATTGGCTGTTACGTACCTGTGAAGTTGTTGCGCAGTCCACGAAGAAGAAAGACAGCGGCCATAGCCGCAAAGCCGGTACCACGGAGTAACGAAGTAGGAGGGAGAAGGACAGAGGGGGAGAGACTGAG
>BFEA01000282.1:737906-748785 GCA_003427395.1 Chara braunii | reverse complement strand
TGTCGCAGTCTGGTCTGATCTGGCCTGAGCTGGTCTGATCTGGCCTGAGCTGGTCTGAGCAGTGGTCTGTCTGTTATGTCGCAGTCTGGTCTGATTTGGCCTGAGCTGGTCTGAGCGAGCCTGATCTGAACTGAGTCCGGTCCCAGTCTGGTCCAATTTAATCCTGGTCTGGTCCGGGTTAGTCTGTTCTGGTCTGAGTTTGTTCTCCTCTGTAGCTTGAGTCTGGTCCGGTGCGATCTGATCCAGTCCGATTCTAGTCTGAGTCTGGTTTCATCTGGTTTGTCTGGTCTCATCTGGTCTGCTCAGGGCCTGGTCTCATCTGGTCTGCTCAGGGCCTGGTCTCATCTGGTCTGAGTACTACCTCTGCGCTCTCGGTCTCAGTATGACAGCAACGGCCTCAAGCTTGAGTCTTGAGCTCATTTCTGAGTCTACAGATTTCATCCAAGTTTATGCCATTTCCGCTTGCTGAGTAGAGTCCTTTAGTCCGCTGGCTTGGTTTACTTAGACAGCCCCTCCCATGATCCTGACTGTGATCTGTTCATTGAGTCTGAATTCACCGAAATCAAATTGAGTCTGCTGAGGCCAAACTACACTCCCTGAGTTTGATTTCAGTCCGACGCTTGAATTAAATCATGCCTGTACTTCAATCTGAACCGAACATAAACCCAAGACTGATCGAGGCTAGAAGCCTGGATTCGGTCGAAGTCTGATGTCCGAGTTCGAAAATAGTGTGTCTTTGGTTATAATATAGGCTTGTGTCTGATTAGGGAATATACTTAAGCCTAATAGTAATATGCATCAGAGTCTGATCATCACGAGTGCTAGAGCTTGATCGGAATATGTGTTTCAATCTGATCGAGAAATGTGCCTGAGACCATTTTGAGTGTGGAACTTGAGAAAGATCTAATTCTAGACTACGCACAGTTCTTGAGTCTGCTGTCTCTTATACACATCTAGATGTGTATAAGAGACAGCGAGAAATGTGCCTGAGACCATTTTGAGTGTGGAACTTGAGAAAGATCTAATTCTAGACTACGCACAGTTCTTGAGTCTGGTCTTAATCTGCCCCCACTGTATAAGACCAGTTCCTACTCAAAGTAGCATCCGGATTACTAGACAGGGTGCGTCCACTCGAGAGAGTACCTGTATTAGTGCACGGAGTAGGTTCTCAATCAAAGTGGTGTTCAGATTATTGCATAAGGCGTGCTCTCAATCACTCTGAGATTGCTTACTTCATTGAGTCTGACCTCAAACAAAGTGTACCCCATTTACGGTGCTGAGATTACGTTCTATTCCCTGTCTGTTTACTGGACAGGGGTGTAGCCTGCGTCGTCCCTGTCCAAATACTGCACAGTGGCGCAGTTCTAGTACCATCTACCCAATTAATGCACAAGGCTACAATCCTGGTACCGCCCACTTGATTACCATACCGGTGAAATGCCACATACTATTTTCACTCAGTTATTGCGCGGGGCCTTCGCTTATGACAGGATCAGCAATGTAGTAAAATAAAATAAACGGAAACGCTCTCTTTGAGCGTGGCAGCGGTGTATAGCACCTGGCCTTCACTTAGGGCCTGGGCACCGCTGCCCACATCGTATGTGATCAGCCAATCACAGGCTGATCAATAATTTAATAAAATAAAATAAATAGAAACGCTCACTCTGAGCGTGGCAGCGGTATATAGCACATGGCTTTCACTTAGGGTCTGGGCACAGCTGCCCACAGCGTATGTGATCAGCCAATCACAGGCTGATCAAATAATTTAATAAAATAAAATAAATAGAAACGTTCACTCTGAGCGTGGCAGCGGTGTATAGCACATGGCCTTCACTTAGAGCCTGGGCACCGCTGCCCACAGCGTGTTTGTCTCGTGATTGGGTGCTTAGTCGTGATCCCAATCACGGGATTTTACTAATTAGTTAAATTCAAAATTTCAAAAATACTAAGATAGCTTGATTCAGCAAGCGGCAGTGAGCTCAGCCTTCACTTGAGGCTGCTCCCGCTTGCTGGTTGTCCCGTGATTGGGTGATCTGTCGTGATCCCAACCACGACATTTTAGTAATTTATTAATTTCATAATTACGAAAAGTTGAGACTGCTTGAACCAGCAAGCGGCGGCGAGCTCATCCTTAGCTTAGGGTTGCTCCCGCTTGCTGGTTGTCCCGTGATTGGGTGATCTGACATGATCCCAATCACGGGATTTTTGTTATTTATTTATTTCGAAATGACAAAAATAATCTAACTGCTTGGACCAGCAAGCGGCGACTAGTTCACTCAGGGCTGCTCCCACTTGCTGGTAGTCCCGTGATTGGGTGATCTGTTGTGATCCCAATCACGGGATTTTAGTAACTTATTAATTTTGAAATTATAAAAATACTATAATTGGTTGGACCAGCAAGCGGTGGCGTACTCAGCCTTCACTCAGGGCTGCCCCTGCTTGCTAGTTGTCCCGTGATTGGGCGATCATCCGTTATCCCAATCACGGGATTTACTAATTAGTTAGTTTCGAAATTACTTATGCAGTGTGCAGCCCTCTCACTGGGCGAACCCTCAGTGATTGGCAATAATAAATAAATAAATAAATAAATACCCCTTTTTTTTCTTTTTTTTTACAGCCAATCGGTGGACCGTTGCAGTCCTCTCTTAGTGCTCTCTCACTCATACTCTCATGCAGCGCACATATGCTCATGCAGTCTCTCTCTCTCTCTCACTCACTGCAGTCTCTCTCTCTCACTCACTCACTGCACTCTCTCTCTCTCACTCACTGCAGTCTCTCTCTCTCTCACTCGCCGCAGTCTCTCTCTCTCACTCACTGCAGTCTCTCTCTCTCACTCGCTGCAATCTCTCTCTCTCACTCGCTGCAGTCTCTCTCTCACTCGCGGCAGTCTCTCTCTCTCACTCGCGGCAGTCTCTCTCTCTCACTCGCGATAGTCTCTCTCTCTCTCTCTCTCTCTCTCTCTCTCTCTCTCTCTCTCTCTTGTTTATGCTCATACGCGCAGAATCCGCTTACTCATGCACTCTGAGCTGATACCTTTAGATCATGAATCTTGACTAGTCTCCTTTCAGCAAGTGTTGTTTTCTCTCCAATCACCTGTAGTATTGGTCTGATTGGAAAGCACCTAGATGTTTGGGTGGCTAGATTCATCACCCAGGCTCAGTTTTCAATATTGCTTGGATGCTTGCTTGCTGATTACCAGGTATCTGGCCGCAACCTAAGGGATAATATGCCTTTTCCGAGTAGACTGGGCTCTTGCACACTAAACCAACAGGGAAGCCAGCCCCCCGACTCCCCCCTCCTTCAAGCGGTACTCTTTTCCCTCAATCACTCGGTCACCACAGTTCAGCGTGACGCAGTCGACTGCTGCAGCGGACTCCCTAGTGAAGGTCGTACCACTACTTGATTGCTTCGTTGAGCAAGCACGCTTTCCTGATTCGGGCGTGACTACCACGTGCTGGGTCCATGGCAAAGAGGCAGAGAGAAGACTCTCTTGTCGGATGATGGGTTTTCTTTGGTTGAATTACGGTGCGAGATCAACTCACCTTTCGTTGATTGGTTTGCTTAGCTTGATCAACCCATCATTTGCTGATTAAGCTACTGAGAGTGATCAGCCCTCCTTTCACTGATTGGGTTACGATTACGTGATCAACTCTCCATACACTGATTGGAATACCGTGCGCAATCAGCTCACCCTTCACTGACTGGAATGTTGAACGTGATCAACTCACTAACGAGGATCAGTCTGGCCAGCGTCACATCGAGGAGTAAAAGCCCCATCAACTCGCGCCCGGATCAAGGATAATCAAACGGGGCCTCCGAGCACTGTTAGATGAGCAGATTCAGTAACCATACCAACCTGACCCGCTCCCCGTAAGACACAGATACAACAGGCCATACACTACCCTGTCTCTCGCCGCCATGTACATGAAAAAATATTGGTTGAAAAATTCACAAGTCAAAACCCCTTGGGTGAGTCAACTGCCAAGTGGCCATTCCAGCGGTTCGACAAGTAGCACAGCAGCGTGTGTCCTTGGCTACGAGACAACTAGTCCTCTCTCTGTCTGCGTCATGCACGCATCGAGAATTGAACTCAAAAGTCAAACCCTAGTCCCTCTTGTAACGGCCAAGTGGCCGTTTCCCTGGGCCGACAGCTGGCTGCTGTGCCCGTCGACACGTGGCACCTGAGCACGCACGCCCGCCCGCCCCCGTGGAAATAAGGAAGGTACTACCGAAGTAGACAAGGTCCGACGGTACTACCAGCTGACGCTTATTCCAGGTCTGGCAGCCCGTTGGTGGTTCCAGAGCCGGCTGCAGAAATACAACCTCGACATAGACCTTCTTTGGTCTGGATCCAGACCTCGCCAACGTGAGTACCACTGCCACATAGGCCGGCCACTTTTATTATTATTATTTATTTGTTTATTTATTTTTATTATCAAGGCTAATATGTGCACTAAACTATCCTCTGCCCCACAGCGCAGCTCCCTTACCGTGAAGCAGATTGGGTTGGACTGCGGTCCCATTAGATTGCACTAATGGGGTACCTTTTACCCCTCAAGCTGGAATATCAAACCCGATGCGGCAAATTCGACACACTTGTGGAGGGCCAGAATGTTTGGCCCTCCGACACCATACACGCCCATACATGCAGAGGAGGAAGGGGAAAGGAAGTAGAGTGCCACAACGCGGAGAAAATAAAACGCAGTGGAAGACTCACAACAGTAAAGTGACAGAATACACAGTACAGTGAATTCTCTTTACATATGCATTGAGCCTTTCCCGCTGCACTTACGATAGAGTGCACATGTCACCTTGCATTGCCACACATGTCGCAGTCTGACATTAAGCACAATGACGTCACCACCATCAGACTGCGCAAAAGGAGTAGATGTCGTTGACCACAAAACATAATCAATCATTATAACCAGTATCCAATAAGAGAGTCAAGAGTTCCTGGATTCAACGCTCAACAAAGTATCACGTCCCCTTCGTTACCAGAAGTTATCTGCTCGGCACTGTCTGCGCTCATCATCAACGACACGAATTGCGAAGTCCAGGTAAGAACTAGTCCTCTCCACATATTCTCTTTGCTATGTATCTCACAATGGCAGAAGTCTTCACACCATCAGACGCAAGTGTGTTCACATCATGCATTGTCAACAACCAGAATGAGCATAAGTCTTTACACCATAGAGAAGGATAGAGAAGAAGAGAACAGAGTTGCGCACCTTATTTTATCAATATCATGATTACAAAGAGTGTTCAAGTCCCCTGAGTTCAAGCGCTCAGTAGCGCAGCACAAACTCCCGTTCAACTCACCGAAGTGGCTTCTCTACATCAGCGCCACCTCAGCAGCATACGTACAAGCGCTCAGCACTTCCACTCGTGATGGCCAATGGAAAGTCTGACTCGAAATGAGGATGGCTGCTGCTTTATAGCGATGGCCTCCATAAATTGGGTCTGCACTTTGCATGTTCAGGCCTTCTTTGGGCCCAGACCGTGCATTGCATGGGTCCGAACTAAGGGTATGAATTGGGAACGGCCTTTCAGAGAAACCCCCAACAATCATATTTGACATCCGAGGAGATCACAACCAGTACGGCAATGGGAAGATGATACCAAAACACAGTTATTGAACTGTTAATTAAACAGAGAGCATCGTTTCAGCATAAAGGTCCTACGTTGGTACAGTGCGATCCCCAGACCTTGCATGCGCCAACCACCCAGCCGCCGAGAGACACGAAAAATAGCACCTGAACCCCAGATAACATCCTGCGCCGCCCTGACAAACAACTCAGAGGCCAGCGCCACCATGAAACAGGCTCACACTGAGGATGAAGAAGAAGCACAGCACCAACAGTCTCTGACGTCGATGAAGTTCGGACGATGAAGTCTCTGAGAACAAGCAGCTATGGCTGCATCTCGCCAGCTGGACCCTATACCTGAGGAGGGTCTGCAACTTACCACATGCTCTCCACTATCAGACCTCTGATAGCCCAGACCGCTGCTGGCCCCAGACTCATGCAGCACACAGGAGGATCGCCAGTATGCAGCTCATGCAGCACACAGACTTATGCACCACACAGGAGCTCATGCAGCACACGGCACACGTCGTATGCAGCTCATGCAGCACACAGTTGCACAGCACACAACACACACCACACAGCAGCTCATGCAGCACACAACACACAGCACACATCAACTCATGCAGCACACAATACGCAGCAGCTCACACACAACACACACACAGCACACAGCACACAACACACAGCAGCTCATGCAGCACACAGCACACAACACACAGCAGCTCATGCAGCACACAGCACACAACACACAGCAGCTCATGCAGCACACAGCAGCTCATGCAGGATCGCCAGTACGAAGCTCATGAAGCACACAACAGTATAGCCAGACCGTTGCTGGCCCCATACTCGTGCAGCACACGTCGTGCGCCAGCGACAGTACACAACACACTACAGTACACAGCACACAGCACACAGCACACTACAGTACAGCCTCTGTGCGCCGGCGCAGGCTGCAGAAAACAGCAAGTCAATGCAAGTGCATACAGTCAACACCGCACCTACACACTCATAAACATAATATTTTTGTGTGTGCGAACTGGTCTCAGTGCAGTCTTCACTGTGTTCTTATTTCATGCTTTTCTTTGCTGCATTGCCTTTATGCGGCGCTCTTTTCCTCTTCGACGACCCCGCTGGAGTGTCACCGCCTTTGCGTGCTGCTGCTGTCTTCTCAGACACCCCCTTCCCCAACTGCGCTTCTCTCTCGATCTGCCTTGCAGCATTCATCTGCCGTAGCTTTCCAGCTCTCTTCTGCTCGTCGATAATGCCTTCATATTTGTATACCCAGCGAGCCTTGGCCAAGTTATCAACCAGCTTCAGGTCCTTCAAGCTGGATTGTCACCCTCTTGCAGTGGATAGCAATGATGTTTATTCTCTCGAAATGGTTGATGAGATATGCTTCGGCCGCTTCCAGCAACACACCTATGGCGTTCATCTGAAACCTGATAGATTTTCCTGGTGCGGTTTCTTTCTCGGCGACCTCGCGCAAGACCCTCATGAACGGCCTCAAAGCGATGCACAAGTGAGTAGATCGTTGGAGTTGCCGAATTTCTACCAATGCTGCCATCCCTGCGCGGCGCCTGCGCTTTGGAACTGGGGCAGCGGCTGCTTTGGAAGTCTGGTCTCGATCTGGGACATCTTTTTTTTTGCCTTTTGCTTTTGTGGAACTCCTTAGTCCACGAGGCGACTTAGACGTGGACTGCTTCTTCTTCTTCTCTGCCCTACCTGTCACATGCTCCGCAGGGGTGTCACCATCGTCGGGTTCTGCATTAGAACATCCCCCATCATTTGTTGTTTTCGGGTCGTCGACCTAAGTTGCGAAATGTGAAATGTCCTGCTGCTGATGTGTTGTTTGTTGTGCATTCGATGCAGCACGAGCGTCGTCATCACCCACGTATTAAATGTGTCGCAGCAATCCATCTATGTACGTGAGCTGGAAAGGGACACCCAAAGGGTCTCTGAATCTCATGCATATTTGTTCACCATGCTCATATGTCATGGGACAGACGACAGGGACCCACCCAAGAAGTGATGTGCACCCGTGTCTGCGTCGAATGCCCTCCAGAAACATGTCATCCGTCGAGGGCCTTGCTTGCTCGGTGCACGAGTCTTCCACGATCGACCACATCGCCTGGTCATTATGAGAGTCATATCCCATGCACACCATCTGCCGTTCTTCCTCCCTTATCTTCTCCCAGCAACGTTGCGCGTGTTTCTCCAGCAATCCCCGGTCCTTCACATGAGGATTGCAAACGGAGACACGTGTCACCACCAATAAGAACTGTCAATGCTCCACAACGCCAGCATGCATCCAACCCAAAGGCAGCCACTCACCAGATTGCATTCTTGCTGCCAGTGTCACTTTGCCATCAACAACTGCTGGATGCAAAGAACCAGGTACCCAATTGACATGGTACATTTACATATCACGGGCCACATGCAGGTACAACTGCCCTTCTTGAATCACATGGGCCGCAATGTTACTGGCTGCAACCACATCCTTCCGCATTGCCACATGGTCCCTTACGTCCATACAGATGTCATCAAATGTGGCTTCTTTCCCCCTTACGTGGACGTATGTGATGCGCTTCTCACCACTAAACACCATCCCTTCAGAGGGCCAACTCGACAGAATTGCCAAGTGGCGGATCGAAGATGCGTGCATCGTGTGGCCGGCATGTCATCGCCTCCTTTTCGTCTGCAGTCGCTTCTCTGTCGAAATGACGGAAGGAAAACATGCAGTTCACGTAATGCGCGCTCCACACATTGCCCATTATATCACGCACTTGCATTTTAACACGGCCATATCCAAATGGGATTGCAGATGGCACCCAACCCCATCGAGGATCCCTTCTTGCATTGTCCTGGTTGATTGGCGTCCCCCCCCTGCCTTGCTAGCCACCCAACACCCACAGTTGTCCGCAGTCAAAGTTGTCATATACGAAATCGTTGAGCCGCAACTCACCCTTTGCCTGTAGAACACGATACATCTCCAATGCGTATTGACAAGCATCGTGGGTCGTTGCCCCATCATTCAACCTCAACACTCTGTCATAGACAAATGGCAGACATACGTTACACCATGTTCCTTTCTTTGGGGCAGGAACAACAACCTACTCATCAGCAACCTTGAAAGCAAAGCAATGCACACCTCCAACGATACCTGGCTAAACACGACTTAACACCCAATTCACATCGTACGGGTATCTATCTCCTGCCATTGTCTTCGTCACATTTGCATCTGTGACAATGCATCCACTGAGGACCCTCGCTGCCAACATCTTCCTCGTCTCTCTCTCCACCCACCTTCTCTGTCTCAACACTGTTCCCTCGTGCACCGCTTTTGTTGTCATCCACGTCAGCAAGCATCTGCTCAGTTTCCATATGAATTATGGCGAACACCTCTTCACATGCAGCAGTGGATGTGCCCCCGCCGCTGGTCTGTTGATGAACTGTCGTTTCGTTGACCTCACTTGCAGGGGAACGACCACTTAGAATGGCTTCTGTTTCCATGACGTGGTGTCTCCAGCATTGGCGGTTGTTGCAATGGCGGGTTTCATCTAAATATTTACACAGCACATAAGGTGGTGAGTCAACGTCGCTGAGAAAATGTTTCCACAAAGAGAGAGAGAGAGAGAGAGAGAGAGAGAGAGAGAGAGAGAGAGAGAGAGAGAGAGAGAGAGGGGTTGGCTACTGCGGGTCAGAACGACGTTATTGACTAACGCTTAACCCTATTATGGCACGCAGTAGTCAACCGAGTCATTCGTAGGCTAAGACAGGGGTTGAATAGGCGAACCTGGCGACAAGAACATAATGACATTAAAGCAGACACTTCATACATGTATACATATATGCATACGAGAGAGAGGGAGAGAAAGGGAGGGAGAGAGAGAGAGAGAGAGAGAGAGAGAGAGAGAGAGAGAGGTACATCAAACTTCTTTAACGAGACGTTCAGCCACGACTTTACACCTCTTATAGAGTGCCCTTAGCCGGTCATTGATGTAGAGTCATTTCTTGCAATGCTGACAATCGATGGCCTCCGTACGATGCTCTGTGTTTGCTACGACCTTCGACATCATCTCTTTTGCGAAAGAAATGAGATGGGATATACAGTCCACCACGAGCCTTGCCATTTGTCGTTTATTCGCACTTGCCACAAACTGTTCAAATATTTTCGTGGTCATAGGTACTGCTGACTCTTCATTGGTTGTCAACGGTGCTTTGCTGGCGAGGACGCAAGGGAAATTGTCTCGAATTTCATGAGATTGAAAGGATTTGATATCTTTGCAGTCTAGCAACAAGTGTGCCGCTGGCTCACAGGCACTTCGACCTGTGTTGCTATCGCACATCCTCATAATGAGATCACCTTCCCGGCTTGCATTCGCGGCTTGCGCATTGAATGTTTTCATGGTTTCTACGGGGTTCGACATTACAGATAATTGTCCCGATGCCAGGCGACCTCTGGTGTACTGAAGAGAACATACAATATCGACGCAGCTGTTGAGCAGAGACCTCAAGATCCCATTAAGGCCATCGCATCCCATATGCGCACCATCGGTCTGCAGGCGATGGTTAAGAGTGTAGTGCTCTATGGTCTCCGTGCAATGACGGATGCACTCCTCGGCAAAAGACAAGAGGTCTACAAGACTTTTCGACGAGGCTGTCATCGGACCGCTGTTCAGTTCCTCACTATCATAAGATGCCCACCCTTCCCTGACCACAAATTTATCAGCAGAGGAACAACATGTGACATCCCATTCACAAGCGTTTTGTGCTCTGGCACCGAATGCAGTGTCCGTGTTAAGAAGAAGGTTTTTCCGATAGAAGTAAGATCAACAACCATATTCCGGTACTCCTCAAACGTGCCCTTCTTCTCCTTAGCTATTTTTTGGAGTTGTTCGATCATGCCCTGCCTCAGATCCATCACAAGAGACTTCGGATTGGGCAGCAACAACCAAAATATGCTATACAATCTATGTTCCGCAGTTTCTGTCATTTCCGCGAGTGCAAGTTCCACACGGGTTATCTCGTCTCGCCCCTGGGTGAGCAACTGTTTCTGCTCGATTACTTTAGTTGTCAGTTTCTCTATAACTTCTTGCTGCTTTTCAACTATCTCAGCCCAGCTCTCATCGATTAAAGCCTGTGTTTCATTTTTGCCCCCCCACGGTGCATATAGATTTGGAGATCGTTCGCACTCTATCTCTTCTCCCGCCTTTCGTTTGTCTCCGACTTTCGACATTCTTGATATCTGGAAAGGCGGAAAGAAAGACACATAGATAGATAAATAGAGAGAGAGA
>BFEA01000282.1:711494-733042 GCA_003427395.1 Chara braunii | reverse complement strand
GCAGGGCCACAATGAAGAGGCACCGTAATGACACGAGACCAAAAACGAAGGGGCGGGGGGGGAGGGGGGGGAGCATGTGGGCGCGAAACGCACCTTAGTCGCACAGGACCTCGACAAAAAAGGTGAAACTGGAGACGCGCCGTAGTCGCACGGGACCTTGACAACAAAAAGGCGAAACTGGAGACGCGCCGTAGCCGTACTCGCACGGGACCTTGATATCATGGAGACGCGAAACTGGAGACGCGCCGTAGTCGCACGGGACCTTGACAAAAAAGGCGAAACTGGAGACGCACCGTAGCTGATGCCACCATAGGCCGAGACACCAACAAAAAACGTAGGGCCACAATGAAGAGGCACCGTAATGACACAAGACCAAAAACGAAGGGGCTTGGGGGGGGAGGGGGGGGAGCCTGTGGGCGCGGAACGCACCTTAGTCGCACAATACCTCAACGAAAAACGCGAAACTGGAGACGCGCCGTAGTCGCACGGGACCTTGACAACAAAAAGGAACCATGCCGCAAGGGGTCACAATACATGAGTTACGAAGGGTCCACCGTCGTGACAAAAAAAAAAAAAAAAGGCCTCGACACTAAAACAGAGAAAACGGACATGCGGGGGAAAAAAAAAAAAGGAATCGGACAAAATATATCAGATTAAGGAAGGATATATATTTTTTTTTCCTCTGAACGAGGTGTGAAACTTTTTTTTTTCCTTTTCGGGTCTATCAAGTTAACCCCCCATTTCTTTTTATTTCGCCCTGCGCATCCATAACATCAAGCCTTCCCGATAAACATCAACGTTCACTACTGCGGGCCACCCCGACACCAACGGCCGCCATTTGCAACAACATTTCCACGCACTTGTCAACTCCCAGATCCGGGGGAAGGTTAAAACAAAAAAAATTCTCCAACATGGACGTGTTGGAATCATGTTGAACATGCAAACGGCCCGTCAAAACGATTGGGCCAACCATTTCACCCTCTTCATACGTTGGTCCCAACTTGTGTCAAAGTTGAAACCATGATGAAAATTTGCCACAATTTTTCTGTTGTTGCCCGTTTGCTTAAGACATTGAAATGGGCTGGAAATAAGGTCCTCCTTACTGATCTGGTCGCTTTGCTCGTTTGCTTAAGACACTGAAATGGGGCTGGAGATGAAGTCCTCCTGACTGATTGGCTTGCTTTGCACATTTGCTTAAGACATTGAGATGGGGCTGGAGATGAGGTCCTGTTGACTGATCCGGTCACTTTGCTTGTTTGCCTGAGACATTGAAATGGCGTTGGAGATGAGGTCCTCCTGACTAATCTGGTCGCTTTGCTCGTTTGCCTAAGACATTGAAATAGGGTTGGAGAAGAGGTCCTACTGACTGATCCGGTCGCTTTGCTTGTTTGCCTAAGACATTGAAATGGGGCTGGAGATGAGGTCCTCCTGATTGATCCGGTCGCTTTGCCAAGTAAGTCAGTTTTGCTTGTTGACAAAGGTCCGACTCTTCTCCTTGTTAGAATAGCCCAGACTAATGTGTTAAGGATTGCATGAGGTTTGACTGAGAACAACTTGGGAAGTTAATCAACTAAGTAAGATAAAGGACTAGTGTTCTTGTGATCAGGACAAGCGAAAAATGAAAAACTTTGGATGAACGAACCCTTGTTTTGAATTGGGCTGAATGCATTGTGGACATGACATGTTTGCTGACAAAGACTTGTCTTTTGTTCAAGCTCTGTCTATTTTGTGCATAGTAGGGTAGTCTGTTAGTGCTCGCCACGTGTTGGAGCTATAAGAGTTCGTTCAAATCCTGCATGTTCTAAGTTAAGTTTATTTTACTTAGTTAAAGTTCTCGCATTTTCTGGGATCATTTATTTTACTTGGCGCTATATAAATTTTAGAAAGTGACTTTTCCTACGGGAAGCGCTGCAGAAATTTCTACAAACCCAAGGAGTTAGTCAAATTTTGACTTCTCAAAGTTAAAACTTTTATCTAAGTTTTATCTGGCTTAGTTAGAATCTGAAAAACTTACTTTTCTAGGGGAGGTGTCCCCTAAATTTTTACTAAACCAAGGAGTTAGACAAAATTGGACTTTGTGAAGTAAGAATTTTTTGTGAGTTTTATATTTAGTCTCGTATAAATTATAAAAAGATACCTCTTCTATGGGAAACACTGCCCAAATTTTCTTTGTTTTTAAGAGTTGAATTATATTATGGTAGGAGAAGTTTTGGCAATCCACCCTGTATAGGGTAGATGCTGCCATAATTTTCCTTATTCTTTGAGGTTTATTAGAGAGAGAGATTTAAGATCCAGTTTTACGAGATTTTGAGTAAGATGTGATATGGGGATTTATTCTCCGTACACTTAAAATTCAAGTATTTGAGATTTAGCCTGTGTTGTGTAACAGGTCCTTCTTAGCCTTTTTTTTTTTTTTTCAAAATCTGATTATTTCAGCTCGATCCTACGATGATTGTCTTTTGTTATCTTTTGATAACATGTCGGTTGGTTGATCGCCGATTCGTTGGTTCACGATACAACTTTGTCTACACCTGTACCTCATCTTGATGCCTTAGCCCTGAGATTTGATATGTTTCTTTGAAGGTTTTAACCAAATTTATTTTAATGGTCATTATAAAGAACTGATGATTTTTTTATGGAAATTTGGATAATGGTTGGGGCTTGAGCGTGTGAGACGTGGTGTGAGTTACATGGAACAGTAAAGTTGACCACATTGGTGTATGGCAATGTGGCTTTCGTATATGTCTGTGTTTTATGCAGGTTAGTATGATGGAGCTTGGTATACGAGTCTTACTTTGGAGGCAGTGATAATGACAACCATGTGTCGTGCGATCTACATACCTGATAAGTTTATTTTCCCTTTTTTATTTTATCCCGAGTTCTGATTTAATATGGTTATTGGGATGCCTGTTTATTTAATGAGTGATTTTGCTTATTATTTTTTATAGTTAGACGTTGAAGTTCGTGGCAGCTGTCATAGTCAAACCCTATAACTTCTCTCCAGGTCCTGTATGATAGAATATGTCTCCATAACCATAAGGGTTGACTGCCACCACAGGTCGAAACTTGTGTACCACCGACTTTTCGCAGGGTGCAGAAGAGGGTGTGGTTCTCAACCGCCTTGGCGGTTATCTAGTGTCGAGAGATTAACCCCTCAAGGCGCGTGTCAGCCGACACTTGAGTGTCAAACGTGATCCTCGAGACCATCGAGGATAGCGCGATTATAGGTACTACATAGTACGCCATCATTGTCACTCCTTGCGAATGCTTACATGGCTAGTCGATATGAGAAAGTCTTGCATCCCCGTGGTTTTATACTAAGACGTGCGCGCGATGCCTAATCGATTTCCGTATCAGAAGGTTATGGTGTCAGAGCAGAAACTCGTACAAGGGTATTTGCTCAGGTTTTTCAATGTTGGACATTGTCAGACTTTTTCGTTAAATTTAAGGACTTTATGAGAATGACGTTTGCCAGAAGTTTATTCAGACTAGCCTATGAACGAGAAAACTATAACCTTTTTACCTTATCTCGAACGCGTGTGACGTCCGAGAATAATGACGGTAATCGACTGTGTGAATGTTAAAACTAAAAGACCTATCCTGCTTAAAATGATGTCGCACGGCTGGCAAGCCGCGCGATTCTTGGTCTAGACACTTTAAAAGCAGCGGTCTCGTCATGTTGACAGTTGCGGTGCAAAAATCCGGACGTCAGACCTATTTTTGCCCCGCTGAGACTCGAACTGGCGCCAGTGGGATGAAAAGTTCACGCCCCACCCTATGGCAATGGGCGTGCGCTTGCATCAGGGGTCACGACTGTGTATTCCGGTGATAGGGTAGACGGAGGCCTACTAGCCCGTTGGCTAGATGCCTGCGCAGGGCACAACTCTTCATAAAGAAGAGTTGCTCATGTTCAACGTGGAACAGGAGCTAGCCCAGTAGGCTTCAGTGCACAACTCTCACCCGGCAAATATCGGGATCGAACCAGACGCTCCCTACCGGGCTAGCTCCTTTTGGAGCAACCCACCAAGAAGGACATGAGGCACAGTCGATTTCGACCGCGAGATTGGTCAGATCAGGCGGTCGAAATCGGCTGCGCGAAATTGCATGGTCCCTATGCAAGGATGACACTCATAAGTCGAGAAGTGGTCCAGACAAAAATCGTCGATCCCTCGAGGGATCGAACTCAGGTGTGTATTTCAACAGTTCGTGGGTGTATACAGCTGTAGCCATTGGCATAAGCCAAACGACTTTATTAACAAAAAAAAAAAACACTATAAACTAAAGCATCAGATAGCACTCTGAGAAGAAGCTGGGAACTTACAGTCCCCATAGGATCCAGAAGGCGCCCGTTGAAAACGGACAGCCAATTTTTTAGGGAAGTTAGTTTTATTTTTTTTGCTTATTTCTATATTTTCTTTTAGATTCTTAGTTAGATTTTTATCTTTTTCTTCTCGTTGGAGTAAAAAAAAAAAAAAATTGAATGAATCTTTCGCCCAAACACGGATATATGCGTCGTTAGCCAGGGTAGTGGTTGCACACGTTGGAATGGGCATGGCGGCGCCAGACTATTTCGTCGGACGTTCACCGACTCATTAGAAGGTTCAAACCTCTACAGTCTAGGTGAGGGGGCGTGGACAGAATGAGCAAAAGCGAATGAATCTACCCCCGGGACATGGGGGTGTGCAACCGCCCATTTTTCAGGGCGTTAGCATATCATTCCAGGTTTTTTTTTTTTTTTTCCATTTCTTTTTTTTGAGTCCTCTTCGTTTTCTCCCTCCCTGTTCACGACCGTTGAAGCACGACCAGTAGGGAAAACGGGGAAGGGTTGAAATGAAGTAAACCAAAAACTGTAAAAAAAAAAAAAAAAAAATGAGGCACGCTGCCTTAGAGCAAAGGAAGAACAACCATTTCAGGCTGTGTGGGAGAACACTTGGCTACCCACTCAAAACGATGTGAATAATCGTAGCCGCAAGATCTAGAATCTCGGGGCTCACAATACACGAGCAGAAAGCATTGGGGAGTTGGATGGAATATGTTGAAGAGAGTAAGAGAGAGAAAAAGGGGAGAGTTTGATGGAGGAGGACCTACCTCTCCCCAACTGACAACTACCCTCCCTGTTTTCAAGGGAGGGCAGAGCAAAAGGAGGGGGTGTTGTTGCATGTAACAGCAGGCACCTGACTAACAAATGGGTCAGGTGCAGTATAGTTAGATATAGTTTTTTTTTTTTTTTCTTTCTGTTTTTTTTTATTTATTCTTGTGAGGACACTCGTCCTCATGAGGTGCTACCTTTGGCAGAAGTTGCCAGAGATAACTGTCAGCCTCCCGTTTTTAGAGGGAGCATGTAAATTGAAGGGTCATAAAGAAAAAGGCTAAGTACAACCTTTTCCCCGATGTATCTGCCCTGCAAAAAAGGTCCAGGTACATCAAATTGAAAGGGGTTGTATCTTTCCAACCCCTTATTAGAAAAATAGAAGAAAAACAGTTTTGGAAATGCCTGGACCTCAGTTATCCCGTGAAATTCCGAGATAGCTGAGAAAAATAAAAGAAAAAGAAAATAGGGCAGTTAAAAGAAACTGCCCTCACTAAGGCTGTGGTTGTGGTGCAGCGACAGTTAACTCTGGATCTTGGCCAGATTAAGGGTTTATTGTGAGCCCGCGATTTTGCCTGGGGGCTTGAGTGACGTGTAGCCCTCCTCAGCCACTATAAAACAGGCAGTTGTCCACTACTGCCACACGAAGCAATCGTGCTGCCAGTTTGTGGCAAACAGACTTGAGTGTTGCTGAGTTGTTGGAGAAGATGCCAGATGCAACGTGGGAGGAGGCTGGAGATCCGCAGTGCAACCCGAGAGGAGGAGCAGGGTAGCCATAGTTGGGGTAAGGAGCACTCTGCTCCACTTCCCTCTGGCTGGTGCTGGTCCAGTGGAGCGGCACTCAGGACTCTGCGGGACCAAGGCGGCACGGCAGGAGGCTGTTTTGGGTCTGGATTTTGTCCACGACCCAAAATTTATTAATTTGACGGTGGTTTTTCAGCAACAACGGGAGGACGTCGGGACTTCACTAGCGGTGGTACCGGCGGGCGGACCTCAGCAGGCTGCTTTCCCACTTCTGTGGGGAAATGCTGCCGAAATTTTTCGGCATCAAGGACCACCACTTTTGCAGCGTTACGCTGTCGAAATTGGGGTTCGTCAAGGAGGCATTAAGTGGAGGGAAAGTGTTGGATATGTTTTGTGCGACGAGAGGCTCGCCGTCAACGTCAGTGAAAGGGGAAAATTGTTGAGTGACTATTGTGGCGGTACGATAAGCGGCACTCGAGGTATTGGTGAGAGTCTATCAGTTGGACCAAGCTTGTCAAGGGGGAGCGACACGCCGTTTTTTTTATTAAGTGTGCGAGCCGACGGTAGCAAGGTCATTGGCATTGGCCCCGTCGGATCTTTTGCGACCAGCGAGGCATGTGAGTAGGATGGGCAGTGACGGCGGAATCCATACTCGAGGGTTTTATTTTTTAGTGAGGCTTGGTAAAAATTGTTTTGGCGGGTGTCATCATCAGGTGCTGGAACAAAGAGCGTGACCACCTGGAACCAGTTGGCACTGACGTGGGACTAGGGAACTTTTTTTTTTTTTGGGACATGTGCGGCTCGCTGTTTTCACACTTGGGGTTACTTCGTGTGAGATTTGCAAGTTGGGAACAGATTAGGACTAGCGGTTGGTCTGAGACTTGTCTTTGGACTGCGGTTTTCTTCGGTGACTAATATATTCTTTATTGGCTTTCATGGGTGAGCCAAGGTGCGCTCGACACCACTTCACTCAAGATTGGTCAGTTGATTGACTTGAATTTTTGCCACACCTGTGTGAACCCACACTTTGCTTAGCCCTGTTTGTTTTTAACGTTCAGAAGAAAAGGTTGAGTAAAGTGTGTGTGGTCATGCATGTGAAAAATGGGATTTGACGGAAGTATGGGTTGCATGATTTTCTGGACCTGTTAGTTATTTTTGTGTGTGCAGGTAGGTAGGAGGATGCTTGCACAGGAGTTTGATTGATGCCTATATGGGAAAGATGAAAAAAAATATATAGGTAGAAGAATGCTTGCAAAAGAGATGGATTATGTCTATTTGAGAAAAGGAAAAATGATTGTCTTTTTATTAATTTTTACTTGTCTGCATGTCAATAAGGTTTCTTTGTTTTGAAAAATGGTAATTGTGTAAGCACTGTAAAACGAATTCGATTCAAATCAAGCAGATAAGGTCAAACGAACGTAGTAGTTTTCTGCTGATTGACCCTTTCTATCCTGAATTACTTTTATCTGTGCAAATGGTTCTCATTCTCAATCTCTTCGAACTTTTTTCGTTTGAGTTACCTTGAGCAAGGGGGGATGGGATCAACTTAAAATTTACTTGTGGTGGACGCTCTCTCTCTTTCAAAAGAAGCATTTGGGGCGGGGGTTCGTTGCTTCGGAGCCGACCCTGTTATCAACCTAGAGTGGACAATTCTTCTTGGGACGGGGGGGTACTTTGCCGATTCGGTGGAGACGACCCGACTTCTGAGATCCGAGTCTTGTGCTCAGGCGAGGAGGAGTACCCCAGACAAATTCCTAGAGAGACGGATATGCAACAGTTCAAGCTATGCACCTGATCAAGAACCATCCGCGAAGCAGTCTGTCATCAGAAAGAACTAAGATCTATGAATATGGATGTACGTGTCTAACCTTAGGTCGGCGGTAGGTCGAATGAATAACTTTGGCCGCGCATTTCATCAAGACAAAACTGGGGCAGTACGACTACCTTGTCGGTTGCATGTATGTTATTGTTGAAAATCAACTCCTCGTTGGTGGCTGTATGATTTGTTTTGGAATTCGACCTGGGATGGTCGGATTTTATTTTGATATTGTTAGATGTTTCGGATGATGATTAAAAATTTTTCAGTTATTTTTTTTATATTGGATATATTCCTATCAACTACAGTCGATCCTTTTCGGTATAATTATGAGTGGTTGTTGTAAATGTCTTTTAGCTGGTGTCTAAAGAGACTAGGAAAATTTTTGGGTTTTCACGCTCAGTAGAGACCGTCCTAGTCGACTGGTATCCGCTTCGTACTTAAGAGGTGAGTGCCCTAATGGACGAACGACGTCCGAATTCAATAAATGTTTTAACCGCGCATACCTATACTACAGCGAGCGAGCAAACGCCCTCGGTTGACCCACCTCTGCAATTGCATGTAAAAGTTTTCGCGCATGGGTCAGTAACTTGGTAGGGATACGCCCCTAAGGGTGGTGACAGCCCCTTAGGGAAGAAAGCTTATGCCACACGGGAACCTATCATGTCGTAGAGGACTACAGGAAGTACGGATGACACACCTGACTAAGAGCGACGAAGGGACGACGCTACCACGACTGACTTGGCGGTCCGCGGGATAATTTGCGTCGTTCCTAAGTTGTCTATGTATTGTTTTTGTTCTAACTCCTGCGTGACATAGGCGGGAGGGCTCCCGCCTCTTCGGTTGAAAAGGTAATGCGTTCGACAAAAGGTTGGATACTGAAGGGACTAGGATTGTTTTGTTTCATGTGAGTAATTTGTCTTTTTGTTTAGGCGTGGTGTAACGCGTGGTAAGAAGGATGCGTCCTAGTCGACCGACGACAAGTCGCACTTGGGACTTTAGCCCCCCAGTGCATTGGCTTGCGTACGGGTCCGATAGACGTGTGGAACCGCACGTACCCTCTATACTACATCGTACGAGAAAACGCCCTTGGCTGGTCCACCTCTGCGATCGCATGTAAAAATTTTCATACTGTGGATTGTTAACTCGGCGAGGATACGCCCACCTAAGGGATGGTGACAGCTCCTGCAGATGGAGGTAAGTTGTACCTCGTGTGACCCTTTCCTGTCGTAGGGATTTGTGAGAGGTATGGTTGGCGCACTCGGCCGGAATAACAACGTTCTACCGACCAAAGTTCTGCCGAATCCTGCTTGACGAGAGCGGGAAGGTCCCCTCTCTTGTGGGGACCGTGCGCTCGACAGACGGCGCCGTTGTCGGGGATGACGGTTGCCTACCGTTGTCCCTGGTGGAACGACACTCGGGTTTGGTAGTAGGAAATTTAGGCAAATTGAGAAGTTGTCTTTAAACTTATATGGTTGATGACATGATACCTTGACTATCGTTGGAGATGTCCTAGGACTGTGGCTTGGGTGTGAATTCCCTCGACAACAAGGACAAGTGGCGCCGTTATCGGGGATAACAGTTGCCTATCGTTGTCCCTAATGGAACGACACTCGGGTTTGATAAATGAAAATTTAGGCAAAATAAGAACCTTTCATTAGACTTGTATGAGAGGTAATTAAGTTAAACTAAGGCGTTATCCCCTAGTCAGTAGAACCTTGCTCTAGAGGAGACTTCTTGTGCACGAGTGACATAGATGAGGGCGCGACTGATGACCACGAAGTAAGGGGTTTTATTGTTAAGGTATTTCCTTGAGCTAAGACTTAATTGAGATACGATAGGTACTGTGATGAGTAGTGTGCCTAAACTCTTTGGAGGTATTAACCCGAAGAGAGGTCTATAATAAGTATTTATAGTATATATATTATTTTGTGGCAATTTTGTTTGGTTATCTCCTTATGTGTGTTTTTTATTATATTTTGTTTAATGGCTGATTGATGGCGTATATATGAATTGCATTCAAAGAGGACATAGATTTTGCATGAAACCCACGTCTAGAATGGGACGAGAGGTGAATGGGGTGACTCGTTTTTGTGGAAGGTGGTTCTTCATAAAGGAAGTCAGTCACCGTGTATAATTTATCCTCAGTGGAAGTGCAATCTTGAATTGCTACTCCCTCGTTGCACAAACGGTTATCGGGTAGCTGAAAATTCAGGAATTAAAATTTTGAAGTGATAGTTTTGAGCAGTCTGAAAATCCTGAATGGTTCTGAAGTGGTGGAAGGTCTGAAGACCCTGAAAACCACCTGTGTAGGCAGGCTGCATCCTGAAGTGGTGAAGGGTGTCCTGAAGTGGTCAAGTGAGAGTTTTGGGCAGCCTGAAAATCCTGAATGGTCCTGAAGTGGTGAAAGGTCTGAAGACCATGAAAACCACCCTTCACCACTTGAGGATGCAGCCTGCCTAAACATGTGGTTTTCAGGGTCTTCGAAACTTTCACCACTTCAAGACCATTCAGGATTTTCAGACCTGAATGGTCATGAAGTTGTGAAAGGTCCGAAGACCCTGAAAACCACTTGTTTAGGCACGCTGCATCCTGAACTCGTGATGAAAAATCCGACTGTTGTTAGGCTTCTCTCCCTCGTTGATGCTTAAGGAAGCAGTTATAAGTCTTGAAAATGATAGTGAGACTCACGCCGTAACTTTGTTCCTAGTCCATTGTGGGGTGTTGTTATCTTTCCTTTGAATAGGAAAGTAACTACATTATCATGTAAAAGAGGAGGAAAGGGTTTGTTCTCGTGCTTAAACCATGATGGCAAAGTTGGGCTACTACTGCTTAGCAAGGTTGGATCTAGAGTGACAACATAGACCAGGCTCTCTCAAGGTAGAGCCACCATATTTAGAGAGGTGCGAGATCGTCACCTGTTATCTTAATAGGTATGAGTGGGGTTGTCTTGCTAACCTTGATAAGTTCAGTAAGGTCCAAGCGCTGAAATCAAAGAAGGTTGAGGTGAGGCTTGATCTTTAGAGCAGGGATCAGGAATCAATTTGTTATCTCACGAGGATTACACCGTCTCTCTGTATTATATGCTTCACTTAAAGTTGAAGGAGTAACAGTTGTATCATGTTATTTACTCATTACTAGTCTTATTCTTCCCTTATAAAATTTTTGCACTATATTATGAGAGTTATCTTGTTGTATAACTTGCGGAACTTGCGGTAGAGTCAAATCAATACTATTGTTTCTAACACACGTGGTTAACCAGGGGTGTTATTTTCGACGAATTTTGCACCGAATTGCACTGAAACTGTCATATTGTGCTGATTTTTTTGCTTTTTCTCTTGTTTTTCTTTTTCTGTTGTATATATGTGTTTTAGGGTAAATCATGTGTGCAATTTTTACATGTTTGGATCAATAATGAAAAAGTTGGCATTTTGTTGGATTCGTTGGATGCTTGATTATAACTCGGACAGTGTCTTTGTGTTAGGGTTTCATAGTTGTTGTTGTTGTTGTTGTTGTTGTTGTTGTTGTTGTTGCTGTTGTTTTCTGTTTTCTTTTTTTATGTTTGCACTATGGTCTCATATCGTTTGTTTTTTATTTTTTTGATGAAATTCACACCGCAATTGCCAACGAAAACGGCCAATATTTGGGTCCTTGTTAACCGTCTCTCATGTTATCAATCATAGGTTATAGTGTATTTTGGATTCATGTTTTGAGTATCCACCTTCTTTGATAGTAGAAGTGATAATTGACTAATGTCTGAGTTATGATGTGAAGGTTTTATCAAGTGAATATTTGTGTTTTATTTTAGGTGGATATTTGTTTAAAAAACTATCTTCGGTATCGGCGTTGTTCTAAATAGGTTCTCATGCGCGCTCACACGATGAGTATCGGGACAATTTTAGTGGAATGTATTCTATATTTGACTTTGTTGTGTAACCTCTTTCGAATCCCGACCCTAAGACCACTCGTTGATTGCTCAACAGGGGATGGGGTCGAGGGAGCTCGAGATGGGAGGCTCTCAAGGAATGACTGGGGTCGAGAAACTCGCCTATCTGCTGGATTTGAGGGAATGGAAGCGAGACAACCTACCCAAGGTTGAGATCAAATTCTTCAAGGGCTAGCGTGTTTCCGACTTCCTTGATAAGTTTGGGCATATAGCGTCCTACTGCAAGTGAAATGACGAGCGGATGCTAGAAAAAATTATAATGTATATCCGTATAGACTTGAAGGAGGAAGTCGGTGGGTTAATTAGACGAGCGGGATCGTCATAAAGTAAGTTTCATAATATCATGTGGCAAACATACTCTCTAGGTAAGGAAAAACTTACCAAGGACGATTTTGAGAATACAGATCTGTTCAATATGTGCCAGTGGGGCAGTTTCTGGCAGAATATGAACGTGCTTCTCGCAAAGTTTGGGCACTGTCTGAATATAACAAGTGTTTTGTCTTCCTTATGATTTTCATGGATGTCGATGCCGAGTGCATCGGTCCTGCACTGCACGGGGCAGCGCGGGACCCTCCTTGTCTCGCCACGCATCAGTTGGATCAAATCCTCGTCGTGAATATACATGGAGCTTCCGCAAGCTGCTCCGACCGAGTGCGCCAGCCTTACCTCTCGTGAGCCCCTACGACAGGATAAGGCCTAAGCGAGGCACGACTTACCTCCACCTTACGGAAGTTGTCACCTCCCTTCGGTGGGCGTATCCCCGTCGAGCTACCAATCCACAGTACGAAAGTTGATCAGCTGCAATTGCAGAGGTGGACCAGCCGAGGGTGTTTCTCGTTCGTTGTAGCATAGGGGGTACACGAGGTAATATGCCTCTATCGGACCCGCACGCGAACCGGCATCTTGGGGGGCTGATGTCCCAAACGAGGTTCGTCACCGGTCGACTAGGGCGCATCCCACACGCCACGCGCACACCACTATAAAGAACATAAAAATAAACACACACACACACACACACACACACACACACACACATACATATATATACGTATACAGAACGACACTGAACAAACAACGCGGCATCACTGCTAGTCCCTTAGTGGTTATCCCATAACTTTCCGATGCGGAAATCGGATAGGCGTCTCGCGTGAGACTTAGTATAAAACTGCGAGGACACAAAGCTAATTCATATTGATTCGCAATGCAAGCGTACGCAAGCGATCGCAATGATGGAGTACTATGTAGTACCCATACTCATGTGGTCCTCGTTAGTCTCGAGCGTCGCATTAGACACTCAAGTGTCGGCTGACACTCGCCTTAAGGGTGAATCTCTTGACAAGGGACAACCGCCAAGTGCGGTTGAGAACCACACCCTCTTCTGCACTCTACAGAGAGTGGATGGTACGCAGGTTCATACCTGTGGTGGCAATCGTCTCTTATGGCCCTGGAGACCAACTCCACCATCTAGGACCTGGAGAGAAATCAAGGGGCTTGATTTTGACGGTTGCCATGGACTACGACATGCAACCACGGAAACTCTAAAAAGCAAAGGATAAAAGGCAAAAAAATCCCATTTCCCTCAAAAACATATTCTGGTTAATCCTTACGCGAGGTCCCAGTAGGCCAAACGAAACACTCAAGACATATATATTTGCATATATATAGATGGTTATTAATATGAGACAATCACTTCTCACAGTCACAATGAGACTCCTCTCAGCCATATATATATATATATATATGTATGTGAGCGCAGGTAGTCAAATCCAAAGTCCGAATCACCAAACATACATGTAATCACATCAAAGATTAAACCAAAAAGTCCATACATTACACGGGGTCAACGTCAACCATTCTCTGCACTCACACCCCTTGCTTTTAGTCATACAAGCCTCACTCTTTGTGCAACTCTCAAAATAAAATACTCAGTACTTTCTTTAAATGGTCATTCAAATAAAGTATAGGTGAAAACTCAACAAAACAATTCAAACTACAAGGCCAAAGCCTTTAGGTTGAGTGGCAGGAGTGGATTGAAGTTGAATCGTGAACCGACGAGTCTGCAACCGACCTATTATCAGTGATAACAGAAGGTGATCCTTTGTAGGATCAAACTAAATCTAGCTCAAATCTTGAATCAAGCGATCAAGAGGACCCGTAACACAAGACAGGCCAATCCCCAGGCTAAAATCATAAGTGTATGGAGAATACAACTCCATAACACATTCTCACCCAAGATCATTCTACAAGCTAAGTCGGAGCCTGCCTCTAAGCTCGTGCCCAAAGCAAGGTAGACCCTGACAGAATCTCCTCTATACAGAGAAAATCGCAAGAATCACCACTTGTCAAAATATATTTTATCTCCCCTTAAACTATAAAAATTTCGGCAGCGCTTCCCGTAGAAAATGCGTCACCGCAGAATTTATACTTATCTCAAAAATCAAACTTTCAAATTCTAGAAGTCAAAATTTGTCTGACTCCTGGGTTTAGTAAACATTTGAGCAGCACCTCCTCTAGAAAGGGAGACTTTCCAGATTGATACTAAGTCGGATATAAACTCAAACATAAAATATGAGTTCAACTAAGACAAAATTTAACTAACTCCCTAGATTTGTAGAAATTTCGGCAGCATTTCCCGCAGAGAAGTGTTATTTCAAGATTTATACAAATCTAAGTTTAGAATCTGAAATGACTTTGACTTTTCAAGGTTTAATTTTGTCTAACTCCCTGAATCAACAAAAATTTGAGCGGCACCTCCATTAGAAAAGGAGGCTTTCCATATTTTTACTAACCCAAACAGTCAAAAAGAGTTGGACCCTTAAAAAAATAAAATTTGACTAACTCCTCGGTTTCTTAGAAATTTCAGCAGCGCTTCCTGTAGAGAAAGTGGCTTATCAAGATTTATACAAGACCAAGTATAGTAACAGATCCCAGAAAATGCAGAGATTGATCTAAGTAAAAAGAAAACTTAGCTCAGAAAATGCAGAAATTGAAATTAACTCCTATGGCTCTAACACATGGTGAGCAACTAAAGCAACTACCTATCAAACTAAAACTCAGACTAAGTAGTGGCCTCACCCAGTCACATGCAGGTCAAACCACAAAGGTAAGTACTATCACCATCCCAAGTCAACCTTATCAAACAATAGTTCGTAGTCTTTCAATGATTTATCCCTTTATACCCAACTTACATAAGGCGTAAAGTCAGGTCACCCAAACTTATGGGACATGCCTAACTTAGGCCAAATATACACAAAACAGATAGCACAACTACTTCTCTCTTATTTTGGCATATGACTAGGTCATTTTAGTCGCCCTGAACTGTTTAAATAACCAAGTTATATGTACCTCTCTGAACTTAATCTTCAACGGGGGCGTAGGACTGAGCCATTCATCTTAGAAACAATGCTCAGCCGGCCCAGGTTACCCTCAGTTATACTCTTACTTAATACTCTATTTAGTTTGTGATAAGCTATAGCTAGGTCACCCAAACTTATGAGACCCTGCCTGACTAGCCTATTCTTAGATAAAAATATTAATAGAATATAGCCAAATTATAACCTTTGGGTTCCAGCATATGCGAGGCTTTGAGTCAGACCACCTGAACTTACAGAACAGTCTGACTCTCTGCCTGATTCGTTCTTCTCTGATTCAACTTGTGCGAGGAAGTGGGCTAGACCACCTAAACTTATAGAATGGTCTGCCCTTTGTCAAATTTATCCCCTCATAATAAAAGCAGAAAGAGGTCGAGCCACCTAAAGTTATAGAATGACTCAGACCTCCTCGTTCAGAGCCAAACAAACAAAAAAAAACAAAATAAACAAGGCAACTAAGGCACCTGAACTTACAGAATGCACTTGGTCTCTGAAAAAAACAAGCACAATCAGCCCTCACAAGTAAGAGCGACCAGGCCACCTAAACTTATAGAATGGTCTGACTCTCCATGTAATTCCACATCACTGGGTCTCCCTAAACTTATGGGGACTTCCCAGCCTCCAGAGCAATCAGACCACCCAAGCTTATAGAATGGTCTGATGCTTCAAGTAATCCAAAATAAACACAGTACTGGGTTTCCCCAAACTTATGGGGACTTCCCAGCATTAACGACCCAGTCAAACATTAGACAAAACTGTCTTCCTCCCAACCTTCTCCCCGATGCAATCCCCTTTGTTCACAATCTGCTTTCAGACAATCAATAAAACTGAAACTATAATTGCACATACATTCTTTTACTTGATTTGGTTTGAGTCCTTAAGTCAAACCCAAAGTCAAAGTAAGGGGGCATGCAGTATATTCAGCCAAAGTATAAGAAGAAATATAGATAAGGGCTATAACTGGGTTTATAGAGGGAAAGCAATAGTTACCTCTCAGTTCCCTGCCTCCAGAACTCCTCCTGAGTTCCGGCAGAGCTCCCACAATTGGTGGGCTGACTCCCCACAGAGTCTTGCTGCGGTCCTACGGCTTGCAATCCCGCCTGCTGCCTTCCTCTAAGAACAAGATTAGACTTAGACTTAGAGAGGCAGAAATAGAGGTTTCAGACTCTCGAGATACAGGAGGGGGACAACTCAACTCCCAAGAGAGGGCCTTGAAACCTTCAATCGCCTGAGGGCCCCGCAATGATGGTCAAGAATTGCAACCGCCGGTTAAATTGAAGTCAAGCTGTTGAAGTCAACCCTCTGACGACCTCCTAGTTCGCAGCAATATCCCCTCCTTCAATAAGCCAGTTACGTCCTTTAAACCACGATGCCCCTTTCTCTGACCAAACTCCCGCCGCGCAGCTTTAAAGTATCACGTTGGAACAACACACTCGCACTGTGCCTTACAAACACGGACGTGACAAGTCCGGGTAACCATACATACATCAGCGTGAACTGCCTGTGTTAACAACGTGCATGAACTCTAGTATCCGTGCCATGCATACCAAGGCACAACATTGACGACCGTAAGTCATTTGAGTATAACCACCCACAAAGGCACAACAACCGCAGGCAACAGACGCGCAGTGCCCAACAGATACCCGTCGCAGCGGAGCGCAACGATCACTGTCGGTCTGCATTCCGTTCAAGCAGTGAGGTAGCAGCGCCCTAAACACTGCCCCCCCTTCTTGTGAGCACCCCTCCTTCATGCTGTTAGTCACCTCTTCTTCTTCTATAATCTTTTTTTTCTCCCTCTCTCTTTCTCTCTCGCATTGTCTTTGCCTGCCAACTCACCTGGGATGCAACGCAGATAACCCGGAGGTGAAGTGCAAGACAAACTCAAACAGGGCCACGACACTGTAGGGAATTATAAGGCTAGTGGACCAGCAGATCGACAATCGTGGAGCGGAGCGCAAGGCACCAGCAACAAAGCCACCAACCTTCAGAGCATACAAGTGGCAAATACGGAAGGCACAGCCTGTGGATGAGTAGCATGGCAGCAAAGCCGCAGGGCTCGAGGCAACACCAACAACCCGGTCACACTGCACTGCGAACTCAGCAACCCACAAGGAACCACATGCGACGCGAGTGGGATACAAGCGGCAGGGCAGCTGTGAGACGCAGATAAAGATGCCCACATGCCCAACGGAAACAGAGCAACACTCAACCAACTCACATCACGACTGAGCCCCGCCTGTCTGTTGATCCCTGCCACTTACTGAGCCAAAGAGCCACCCTGATAGACATCCATCATCACCTATAGGCAACATAGACACTCCAAGCCGAGCACCCCCTATCTCAGGTGGAAGGCAACCTCCCGACCCCGTTCCCCTCTCGGCCCAGGTAAGTGACTCATCTCCCTCTGTATGCACTGTTAGCTCTTACTCGCTGCCTGTCTCACTGAAGGTGTGCGCCCTCTTGCCTTGCTGCCGCAGTCGACTCCGGCCAGGTAAGATCCCACTTGCTTTCTATTCCGTTAACGCCCCCTTGTTTCCAGACCATATCAGGTCGGAAAGAATCTTTCGCTAAAGCAAGGGCAGGTACACCGCCAATCTCCTCAATCCACCTCGAAGCGCGCCACCATAGCGTGGCTTTCGGTTCGCCTACTTGACAAGGTAAGCACCCACTACCCTTTTTTTCCTTCTTTCTCGTATGCCCATGCACTTCGATGTCCTGCCTGCTCCCCGACCTACCCCACGCCTCCATTTCTCCGTTACTTCACCGCTGGGATGGGCAATGCACCACCCGCAGGTGAGCCTCCAGACTTTGCGGCTGTCTTTCGTCATTTCGGTCGGTAGATGAGCGAATTCGGAATGAATCTTTCGCTAAAAGACGGACAGATACACCCCCTATCGCACCACCCTCTTTCCCTCTTTTAACCAGCTCATTCGCGCGCAGCTCCCGCTCATCACACCGCCCAGAATAAGTGGTTTACCCAAATTTTGTTTTCATGAATCGATTCGCAGGGTCCAAAAATCCCTGAGTCGAGCATTAGTTTGCCCGATTTCTCTAAGCATCGGACGAACTAACTACTCCCTACTCCGCCATATCCCTCACTCACGATAGCTCCTCGCGCATTTCTTTCTCTACTAACTTCTCCTACACTAAGCTTCATACTAATCTAACGCCGGATTCGAGGTCGCCTGCCTCAAAAACCCCGGACTAGTGTTTTCCCTTGCCCAAATTCATTGAGAATCGGGCGAAGTATGTCGATTTCCTTCTTCCCCTTTTCTTCGTTCGCCATACCCGTCATCTCATTTTTCGAATGCACCTGGCGCCACCCGCGTCCAGGTCCTTCCCCCGTTGCCTAGCTTACCACGACTTAGTGCCCGTTATTGCTGCTAGCGCAGCCCAGCCGGCCGCAACAGCCCCACAACGCCCGTTGCTTCACCTTACGGTTCTGGCGCCCTTCGCCCGCTGTTGCATCTGTGAGGCAACGGTGCTCACCAGTCCGATTTATTCCGAGGGGAACTTCGGAGGGACCGGCTACTAGTCGGTTCCACTGGCCTTCCTCCTGCCTGCCCAAGTCCAACGGCATCTCCACATAGTGCGCCGCTGCAGCCTCCGAACTGTGTCTCGGGCCGCTTTCAAGCCACTGCGCCTGGGCATGGCCCACCAACTTACGGGCCCCGATTGCATGCCCACACTCAAACCTCTCACAGCAGGTCGTGGTTGGTGGACGGTGCACCCGCAAAAAGTCCCCGCCACTCAGGTCCCTTCCGACTCGTGGGCTACTCACCCCCCGTCCCGTACGCACGTCGGACTCCTCGGTACGTGTTTCAGGACGGACAAGGTCGAAGAAATTCCACCGGCACTTCGAGCACGCCTGAGTCCGCAAGTCAACTAAAAGAGACGTGCGCTCAAGGTCCTCGACTGCCGTGACGGCTACCCGTGGCCGGTGCCAAGCCCGGCCTACAAAAAGTAAAAACATGGAATTAAATAATAACGACGTCAATTAATAAAATAGTAAAATATCTAACTTTTTATCGGCGGAAGTATGGTAAACGAGAAAAAAGGACCACTAGCACCGTCCCGACGCTTCTAACGACAAAACCAAGGGGAACAGCCCCGCCGGGCCTTCAACCCCGCGCTCCGTCCGCGCCAATCTGATACCCTCACGTCATCGTCGCTCGATCTCGATCCCTGAACCTCTCGGATGAAAGTCCGATGCCGTAACTAATAGTGTTAGGCCCGAGTTTGGGTCTAGCTCTGGCGGTCGCCTAAATAAACGGACATTGCACGATGCGCCAGTCTACCGAAAACACTTCAAGGCCTCCTTGTTGTCGATGTCGTTTTTCGCACATATGCATAGGTCACAAATAAACATACCAATCAGGAGACAGGATCCGTCTACTCCTAACTTAATCAGAAAAAAAAAAATTTGGTCGGTGACCAACGCCGACCTTCGCAATCATCAAAAATTAAAAAGATCACGCGCGCCTCAAATCAGCGCGCCAATACACTCTCTACTCTAGTCAACCATCCACTCAACGTGAATCACATACGCAGTCGCGCCTAGCGCGGTATACTTAAACTTTATACCAAACTTATTTTCTGTCGCTTGCAAAAACCGGGGCGGATACCCTTGTAAGGGTATTCGCACCGACACCGAGCAGCGAGGTCTAATTCATGGGACAGAAGGAAGACTCATATTGGACAGATTACGAAAGAATTTTGTACAAGGGGATTTCGATCAGCACCTTTGTCATATTCTGCATGAAGCAAGAAAGAATGACGAATGGTTTTGCAGTTGGCACCTCGGAAGGTATGAAAAATGGACTTCAGAGGGACACTAAGGTGACCGAGCGGAATCATAAATAGGGTGAAGGAAAGACTGAGGAGCCATGTTTTGAGAGAAAGGAGGTGCAGACCAGAGCAAGGAATGTCGCGACTCATAACTGTGAAAGGACGATTGACATCTCAAGCAGGAAGAGGAAAGAAAAGCAGGGGAGCCACAAAGAAACTTCTATAGACCTACCTCCCGCTGCATCCGATACCCGAAAGGAGGATGATGACAAGGAGGCATCATCAACTGCAAGTTAGATAGGACGAAAGAATAGCAGGCGGCGAGAACAGTGGTCAAAGATTGTATATGGTTGTTGTGGGAAAGTCGGTGATACTCCTCGCAAATGCAAGAGAGTGAAAAGTAGAGTCAAAGAAGGAGACCGTTTGCCCTAGATAAAGCTCGATTTTTCTCCTAATAGTTACCATCACCTCACTGATCGCTTCTATGGTAAGAAAGTGGTAGACTCGAGTCAGTAGTTTCACATGACTTCAACAGAAAAATTGTCGCCGAAATTCAACAAAATTTATTTTTGATGTCTAACTTGTTTACGCCAGAAGGGTTGTGACGAACTGTTGAAACTGGGTCTTCAGATGTGTTCAACTACTCATCAACATTATCAACTTATTCCCAACGAGTCAAACATGGTTTCCAACATGTCTCCAACTTTTTCTCAACGACTCCAACATGGTTTCGTACAGGCCTCCAACATGAACGAACACGTATCCAATATGGTTCTTGACCCACATTTCCGTACATGTTAGGTGAGAGAGTGTGTGCGTGTGTGTGTGTGGCGGTCGTGTACTGCGGCCCGGTCCTGTAGAATTGCGTGTTTCTGTGGTGTTATTTGCGCCCCCCCCCCCCTTCTTTCTATGAAGCCTCCAGCGAGGGAACATGCGGGAGCTGCACCCACCAGCGAGTGCGATACCTGCTACAACATCACTAGATGATACCAGCCAAGGGTCAGCCGGTAGCATCAGAACGGGAAACAAATCAACACGGTTGGGAAGTGGGTGCCACTTACGCCAGAATACGCCTACAACGTATTCGTATATGGCTCCCACTTCCCAACCAAATTGTCACAAGTGTAAGTTATGTGGTTGCGCTCTGCAACTTGAAGCACCTGCCCAGCGAGTTTGTGCATGTCATGCTAGGTAGTGTAACCACCTTTGAAATATATATATATATTTCTTCTATACAATTTTTTTTTTCTTCTAGTACTTCTCAAAATATGAATGAATGTATTTGCATAAAAATTCACGTCGTACGCAAAAAATGCACCTGTGGCACCAAGGCTAACAACTTGACTCCGAATCGTACAGGATGAAGTGTATGGCGATGCAAAGTGACGTATGACGCTGCCTTCGGAAGAGTCACGGTGAGACTAAGGTGTACTCCAACCTCCAGTGAAATATGCAGTGCTTTAATATTTTCATACTATGGCGGAAGATTCATTCCGATTTTGCTCATACCATATATGGAACTGGGGAATTGTTGATTTTTTGGCGCGCATGGCTGGAAAGCAGTGCGTATTTCCATATTCTGCCGAAAGATTCATTCTGATCTTACTCATCTTATTCATGAAACTAACCTCTTTCTACCTGCTACTTCCATCGATAAGATGAAAATATACAGTGTCACACTATTTTTTTCGTTTTTTTTTTTTTTTTTTTATTTATTTTTACTTATTCTGAAAATTCTTGGCGGCAACCCTAAATCTGATTAGGTGTTAGCCTTTCTTGCTTTCGACACACGTT
>BFEA01000282.1:682817-706145 GCA_003427395.1 Chara braunii | reverse complement strand
CCCCCCCCCCCCCCCCCCCCCCCCCCCCAGCGCGTGCGCTCGTTTCGTGTTTCTTCCACGTAGATCAGCAAAGAGAACTGAAGGACGGAGGGTTTGCCTTGGGAGGAGGTGCCGTGTGTTCGGGGCTGTGGTACATTGTTTGTTCTTTTCGTTTTTGGTTCTTTAATTTTTTTCTTTCGTTTACATTCGTTATTTTTGTCTTCTACTGTTTTGTGTTAGGTGTGTTGTCATATGCGCTATACACTAAAAAAAAGCATGAGTGTGGCAGACTGTTTCATTGGTCTTTCACTGATGAAATCGGGGAGCTGTGTAGTGTGTGTGAGAGAGAGAGATAGAGATGGAACTGGCAAGAGGTGCATCTGGTCATGTTCGTGAGGGAAGTTCATTCTCATTTTGCACATTTCTAGGGGGGTGTGATGACGGGCTCCGTTCCTTTTTATTATTATTATTATTTTTTGTTATCCTGCCCAATTTTTTATATGAATCCTTTTCTTACCGGTGATGCAGAAAGCCTCTTGATGAGACTGAAATGGGGTTGTGGCCCAGTTCTCGAGTTTTTTTTTTTTTTTTTTACTGCATGAGCTGATGCTTGAGGTGCTGATAAGAGCAGACACCTGAAGCACAGCCGGGAGGCTCCATCTATTGGTGGGGAGCAGCACCTGCTGCAAAGCGGGTCCAACGTCCCTGAACATTGTTGTTGTTTTGAGTAGACATACAGTTGTAATTGACTGCAGGCGGGTATCTAACCCGTATCCCCCAGTTGTTGTCAGGACAAACAGTGTCTTATTGTTTGACTGTTGTCTTTAGCCCGTTCATCTAGTAGACAGTCTGTTGTTGTTGCTATTGTTTAAACTGAGACACACTTGTAGTGACTTTGAGTTGCTAGTATCTTGTGTAATGGTCTGAGTCCAGTATTTAGGTATTGGAAGCACACAGCATCCTGAGTCACTCGAGGTTTTGTTCTAGTTCCGGGTGTACATGGGTCATTGCCGTCCGGTCAGAAAATTTCACAGTCGTTGTGTGACCTCGTTGGAAAATAAACAAAACATAATGTAAACCCCCGATAGTGGGTCACGGCCCCGGAGCATACCAGAAATAAACATGTTACCTACGCTTCCAGATTGGCCCGGGGTCACTTGCACGGCCGGGCCAAAAAATATTTTAAAAATAAAAATAAAATACTATATTTTTCATTTTTCTTTTTTGCTGTAAATTTGGTGAAGAATTTCGATGTGACCACGAGGCAAACCTTGTTCAACTTATTTTTCTGCATAACATAGTTTTCTTTTCAGATTTATTTGATTTGTTTTTTCAAACGTTGGTCACAGTAGACCACAGGCAAGTGTGCAAGTGGTGAGTCCACTGTTGCTCAGTCAGCGGTACCCAGTCCCAGTCTCACTCAGTCCAGTCACCAAGTACCATGTGGGACTGTGTGCACCGGGGGCCCGGTGGAAAAGGGGCAGACCAGTGGCGAACAAAAGTATAAACCAAGAGGCAGCGTCCAACCATTCATTCATTGCTGCGTGAGCCATGCGGAAGCGCTGGCCTAGCGTCTTGTGTGAGGTGGTCTGCAAATGCCCGAGGTTGAAGAGGGCTGTGAAGAAGATAAAGCGTCATACTTAGTAGTAGTTCGCGGCCATAGCTGTTATTGCTAGAGTTAGTAGTACTGTGTATGTGTGTGTGTTATAGTGTGTTTGCACTGCAGGGATATCCTCGGTGATCCAGAGTTGGGTGTGTGTCAGCGGTGGAGTTGAACACAGTGACGCCCAACCTAATCTACTTGGCCTATCTAATCTATCTACATTCATGCGACTGGATCACACCGAAGTCGAAGACCAATGTACGTGACGTCAACACCAATGCCGACCACCAGCATACATCAGGTGCGTTCTCTCTCCTCTCATCACCCCTCTTCTCTCGACATCATGCGCCTCCTACCCGGAGACCACCATTGCGATTACTCGGTTGCGCCCCCGCTGCCCGGATATGGCTGTTGTGCGCCCGCTGCTCCAGCAGCGCCCTCTCTCACCTCTGCGCCTGTGATCGCGTCCGACCAGCAGCGCCCGTGCAGACAGCGCAGCAGCCTGTCCGCATTTCCTGCGAAGGCCAGAATGCCTTCCCAGGGGCGAGGCGCTTTCCTTTATGGAAAGTGCGGCCCTGCTCTGGCTGCGTGGGACTGGTCTGGTAGCTTCTGGTCAGGCCCCAACGTCTGTGCCCAGGCGCCTCCCTACTGTTACGGCTTGCGCCCTACTCGGTTGGCCACGTCCAATCAAGCCCCCGGCCTCCAAGTGTTTGCACCCTTCTTATTGGCTCACAGTGTATGTGTGAGGACAAAGCTGCTTCCTCATTGGCTCATGGCCAGTCTGTGATGTGTCGGCCTCACACAGTGTGTGGCCAGGGCGCAACCACCTAAGTCGTGGGCTCAACTGTACAGTGCACCCCTTGTTTCTGGAAAGAGCCAAGAGGCTCATGTTGCTTTGTAATGAACTGGCATGCTGCAACTGTCGGAGTACCCATATATGGAAAATATTGATATCAGGCCTCACTTGGATATTCAGGCCCGCCTTCACTTAGAGTTGGCACGACCTTGCTGGGGGGGGGGCCACCGCCCAGAACACTTGCATGTCGGATAAGGGTTCCATGAGGCTCATGCCTAGCATTTGTTAACCAGGCGTTCTATTCACCAACTACTGAAGACCATCAGCCCTGTTTTACCTGGTACGATGAGGCAGTGCAAAAAAAAAAAAAAAAAAAAAAAAAAAAAACAATCCCCAGTCGCTGCCTAAGCAACGTGTGAAGCCAAATTCCACAGGGATGCCCTTCTTGAGCCTGTCCTGCATCTTGCTGCCTAAAGACAACGTACGGTCGTTATTGTTGTATCTAGAATCACAGTTGCCAAAAATACAGCTTTAATGACCGCAATTTGTATTCGGGCCGAGATGGTAGCAACCCATTCGGACAAAGAAGAAAAGAGTTGCCTACCATTTCAATGTTCATATAAACCAATCGTAAGGCCTGCACTGAAGGTAGTTGCAAACGCACACTGAGAAATACCTGCATCATTCTTGTTTTCTTGATTCCCACTAGGCAAATGCATGAGCTACCTAAACTCTGCAAACTACATAACCCCACTTCCACGAAAGTCACCACCCATTTTGACTCATTAGAGCTACTGGTACTAATGAAGAAATAACCGACCTTCAGGGATCTATGTTTAGCAGCAGTATTGCCGGTGGTAGTTGCTAGACTGAGGGTATTATGAAGAAGAGTACAGTCTTTAGTAAACAAGTTTCTCTTGCAATCTTGTCAATAAACTACAAATTATTCAATACTAGTGTAACCTATCGAAGATGGTATCTTGCGCAAACCATGTGCAAAACGGTGGACAGTTTCTGTCCTTGATTGCATTGTACGACAGTTTGCATTGGAAATCCCTGGGGCTGTGGATGCGCAGACCTGTGTTGATTTCCTCTAACTGTAGTTGCCTCTCTCAATGGTGTGTTTAGGTAACTCTCACATACGCAGCATTGCACCACCTAGCCCACAAAGCATCACCCACCTACCTCACATTGTACCTCCCTGGCCACGTAGTATCATCCAGTCCACATAGTTTGACACACCCCACAGCCAGGCCACCCAATCCAGAAACCCACAATACCCTCTACTCTTCACATAGTAGCACCTAGCGGTCCTACGGTGTGCTCTTTTTTTCGTGCGCTGTGAGAGTCGTGTGTGTGTGTGTGTGTGTGTGTGTGTGTTTTAAGCACTTCGGGGGTGGGTTTTCCTTTATTTTTGGGTTGGGGAAGGGGGGTTCCTGAAGCTGTTGCTGTTGCTGAGTTTGCTGACACTGTACTACAATTGTTGTTGTTGTTGTTGCTGAGTCTGCTCACATTGTTGTTGCTGTTGATGCTGACACTGCTGCTGGTGGTGCTGCTGACACTCATGTTGCATGTTTTGCTGCACCTTATTTGTATGACCACTAAGGAGCCAACATCCATTGGGTTGCATGTCAGCTTCCTTAGAAATATCATAAATTTTGTTTACTTATCCAGTCTTGCTCGGGTTGTGTGAGCACTAAGGAGCCAAATTCTCAGCCGTTGGATTGAGTCATCTTGTCATGGAAGCGATTCAATTATCATCAATTATGTTAATTTATCCAGGTATCTGTGATGGCCTATTTGAATAATGGTTAATGGATTGGCCGATTAGTTCACTGTTTGATAGAATGATTGATTGATTGATTGATTGATTGATTGATTGATTGGTTCATCCATGATATGCTAATTAATTGATTGATTGGGTGATTGATTGATTGATTCATAAACTGATTGATTAATTGATTGATTCGGTTATGTAATTTCCCTTGTGTTCCTGTCAGACGAGTTCGTATCTTTGAAAGAGAGAGTTTTTCGATCGTTGCATTCATGTTGGTTGCAGCCCCAGGCTTGTATCTGATTGAGCCCTTGTGCCTCGCGAGTCGTCATAGACAACTTGCGTCGTACTCACTCCATCAACGTGGCCTTGAGGTTGTTGTCAATTGTAACCTCGCCAACAACACTTATTGTCTCCATCATCGTTCAACAGAGGTGGGTCTCTCATGTATTTCACACCTTCCCTATACCTCATCCTCCACTTGCTTATCATTGTCATCATCATGCATGTGTGTGTGTGTGTGTGTGTGTGTGTGTGTGTGTGTGTGTGTGTGTGTGTGTGTGTGTGTGAGAGAGAGAGAGAGAGAGAAAGAGAGCATGCACCTGTTCGTGTATACTCTTATGTTGGTTCATACAAGAAAAAGGCAAGTGGGCATTATCTGTGCACGTCTATTTTTCATTTCTATCTTTATCTTTATCTTATTTTATACTCGTAGTTGCTTGGTTTTGTTCTTCCGCTTGACGTTGCTTCTGACATGATATGTAGTTCCACTTCTTGGGCGACATCTGCCGGCGTGCCACATGGCACTCGACGACAGGAGATAGGAGGTAAGGGGAGGGAGGAGGTGGACGATGATGAGAAAGGAGGAGGGAGGAGGAGGGGCGACACATGCCAGCGTGCCACATCACTCTCTCACTTTCTCTCTCTCTCTCTGTTACACTTGTGACGATGATGTTGGGAAGTGGGAACCATATATGAAGATGTTGTAGCCATATACTGACATAAATGACACCCACTTCCCAACCGTGTTGAAAAGTGGGGTTCTTCGTGTGTTTGTTGTTCATATTGCATTCTCTCTCTCTCTCTCTCTCTTTCTCTCCGTGTGTTACACTTGTGACGATGAGGTTGGGAAGTGGGAGCCATATACGAAGACGTTGTAGCCGTATACTGGCGTAAGTGGCACCCACTTCCCAACCGAATTGAAATGTGGGGTTGTGTGTGTGTTTGCTCTTCATATTGCATTCTCTCTCTCTCTCTCTCTCTCTCTCTCTCTCTCTCTCTCTCTCTCTGTTACACTTGTGACGATGAGGTTGGGAAGTGCGAGCCATACACGAAGACGTTGTAGTCGTATACTAGCGTAAGTGGCACCCACTTCCCAACCGTGTTGAAATGTGGGGTTCTTTGTGTGTTTGCTGTTCATATTGCATTGTCTCTCTCTCTCTCTCTCTATCTCTCTGTTACACTTGTGATGATGAGGTTGGGAAGTGGGAGCCATACACGAAGACGTTGTGGCCGTATATTGGCGTAAGTGGCACCCACTTCCCAACCGTGTTGAAATGTGGGGTTCTTTGTGTGTTTGTTGTTCATATTGCATTGTCTCTCTTTCTCTCTCTCTCTCTCTCTCTCTCTCTCTCTCTCTCTCTCTGTTACACTTGTGACGATGAGGTTGGGAAGTGGGAGCCATATACGAAGACGTTGTGGCCGTATATTGGCGTAAGTGGCACCCATTTCCCAACCGTGTTGAAATGTGGGGTTATTTGTGTGTTTGTTGTTCATATTGCATTGTCTCTCTCTCTCTGTCTCTCTCTCTCTCTCTCTCTCTGGTTGGGAAGTGGAAACTTTATACAAAGGCGTTGTAACCGTATCATGGCGTAAGTGACACCCACTTACCAACCGTGTTCAAATGTGGTGTTCTTTGTGTGTTTGCTGTTAATATTGCATTGCGCGGAGAGAGACTTCTCTGTCATTCTCTGTCCATAGTTGAGCAACTGCACTACCTTTTTGATAAATGTGAGGAGATTGTGTTCACTGTCGAGCATAGAAAATGTAACACGAATGAAGTGACTCGTAGGAAGTATCATCGATCGAGACAAAAAAAAGTATCGTTAGTGGGTGGCAGACAAAAGATAGTGATAGATTGTCCGTACTGTGAAGACGTAAACCACGCAACAAATTTTTTACCTTTTTTCCTTTACGGGATACATGATAGCAGCCAGTAGCGTAGCACGTTTGTCATAGTCGAGACATGTTCAACAATCGATGCACTTCATCGCTGACACGTGTTGTGGACTTTTAAGCAAATACGTGAATGATTTTCCTTACCATGGAAATAGAAATTGATAGCGCACTGCAGCGATCGTCAGTTTCACATTGTTTGCTAACGCAGTCAAGTTTCTCTTGTTATATTTATTCGCGGTTTTCATTTATTATTTCATTTTCGGTCACAGTGCATATACGATTGTTGACCGTTGTCTTTGCCATTGTTTTGTGTCTCTTTCGTTTGTCCTTTTATTGCCTTCTTCGATATGAACAACGAAGGCGGGGGGAGGAGGGGGGGGGAGTGCGAGGGGGAGTGGGGGGAATTCGCAAATGTTGTCTGTTAATGACATTATGTTTTTCTGTCCATGTTTGTCCCCTTCTATGGTTGTCATCGCGCGGCGAGACATTGGTGACGTTTTGATGGTCACTCTTATTTTCGACAGAAGAAAATGTGAGTTATCGTGCAATGAAATTCTTTCATATAGAGTAAGTGGAAAATATGACAACGCATCAAAAGACACGACCACATGATCAAATCAGACACTTACACATGCGGACTCATCCGAAGTCAGAAGCACACTACGAGCACAATAGGCAAACACACTGACATGTAAAAAAAAAAAAAAAAAAAAAAAAAAAAAAAAAAAAAAAAAAAAAAAAAAAAAAAAAAAAAAAAAAAAAAAAGTCAGAAGCGTTACGTTGGCGCGTGCGGGATGTTTGAACAAAAACAGTTACCATCATTTGGTAGACGGCATCCGGTGCCCAACCATGCATAAAGGCTGGTGATACTGTTGCTGTGTGTGCGACCCTTCAAAAGTGTGTTGCATTGTTTGTGCAAAGTTGAGATTCGTATATATATATATACTGTTTGTGACGATATATATATATGTATATATATATGTATATCGGTGAAACTCCGACGAAACAGTTTGTTACAGCCCCTCGTTTGTTGTCCTCTTCTCTCTCTCTGCCTACGGTTTACCGGGTAGTTCTGTTTGTGACGATATATATATATATATACACACACAGAAAGAGAGAGAGAGAGAGAGGAGAGTAAGTCTCTTTGAGGATCTTGTTCAGAGGCCAAAACCTCCATCTCTGCCATTCTGTTTTTCCTCCCTCCCCCCTCGTCTTATAGAAAAATGACGGCAATGACGACGGAACAAGTGGAGAGAACTGAGAGAGAGGTGATGAAGTACGTGACAGAGGGAATCCACTGTGACAATGAGGACGAGTTGAGACTATTACGCGAAAAAACATCGACGTACTTCAACGTCACATTGGACATCCAGAGGTCAATAGCAGCAAATGGAGACAAATCGACGAGAGCGCAGCAGTTGTTGCATCGCTTACAGCAAAGTGCGTACGTGGCTAAAGATGAGACGTTGGCATGTTGCTCTTCGTACATCCTTCAGTGAGTTGTGGAATGGATGTGTGATGACGAAGACATCGACAAGAGTAAGAGAGAAGGAGGTGGTTTTTACGATAGATCGGCGTTCAAGAAGTTTGTCACATCTCAGGCGAAGGAAGCTCAAATGTTGAAGACAGAAGCGCATGACATATTGAAGAGTAATGCAACGAAGATATTGACGCTCAGCAGGATGAACGAGCTACCACAAACAGACCCTGTTGACTACCATGATTTGACAACAGTGGTGGTGGACGATGTCGAGTACGTCTTGCTCGATTAGATTATGGATATCATGTTGAAGACAGATAATGATACTAATTTGATTCACGCGGCCTTACACGAGGTGACAGAGGACGCAATAGCAGCAGCAGAGCTTGCTGATGTCGAGAGCACAAAGGATGAAAATCAAGTAGTGTCGAGGACTCCAATATGTCAGGGGGACATATTCACAGTCCTGGAGGACCCCACTAGGGCATCAACGGAAGCGGAGAGAATGAGCAAAAGAATGCAAGGATGGCAATTGGTTATTGCGGAAGCAAGCAATGCGACACACCATATGCTAGATAGCACACTGTAGACTACAAGTGGCGTAGGATCTGTAACAGCGGTTCAAAACCCGTTGACGATTTCTACTGCGGATACGTTAACTGTTTATAATGCATTCAGAGTGTGGAGATTACCACCCTATTGTCCTTCACATGAGATCATCGAAGGACACAAACAAGTGGTATTCCAGGGAGTGTATGCGGATGGCGGTACCAGTGAGAACGGCAATGCACAGATAGGGGATGATGAGAAACCGCCGTCATGCGAGGTGGGATTGAGTGGCAGTGATATATGCGATGACGAGGAGGGTGACGAATACGAATCTTATTGGGACGTTCAGCGTGGTGGTGGACAGATCTTGAAAGGGTGGTGTCATCCAAATTTTAAAGTTGGCACGTGTTTTCGCAAAACCACTTCCGTTGATATTTCTTGTGGACAAGGCAATAACACCGGACGGGTCTTTTCAGTTCGCAGGCATTAAGGCAGTTTTGTCGTGCATGAAAAACGGCAAACGATGGCGTCGCACAGGAAAATCTTGGTTTGTTCTCGTACATAAGGAGACAATTCTTATGACATCAATGTCATGGGGTGTGAACCTTAGTTGCATCATACATGGAGCAGTTGTCACTGCATGCGGAGGAACCGTACATCCCACAATGTGAACAGCACATGCAATTATAAATGCACAACGAAAACGCCGACTCTCTCTCACAATAGACAACACCATCGATGTTGCGATCGACAGAGGACATACAGAGGAAGAACATTCAAAACGCAAAAAAATACGGCGTAAGTGGCACCCACTTCCCAGCCTTGTGACGATGTGGTTGGGAAGTGGGGACCATATATGAAGACGTTATTGGGAAGTCATCTCTCTCTCTCTCCCTCTCTCTGTTATTGTTTTGACCGTATCACTGTCACCCACGCTTGTGACGATGTGGTTCGGAAGTGGAGACCATATATGAAGACGTTGTTGGTATATTACGGTGTAAGTGGCACCCACTTCCCAGCCTTGTACAAATGTGAGATTTTTTTATGTCTTTATTGTTCAAAGTGCATCACATTGACAGACCGACCTTCCTCATAGATTCATGACGATATGGTCAAAGATGTCGGGGCCGTGTATTAATATGTTGTTATCGTATTCCGGCATAAGTGACACCGAGTTGCCAACTGTGTTGAAATGTTGCAGTTACACAAATTGGTTTCTAAGTCATCTCTCTCTCTCTCTCTCTCTCTCTCTCTCTCTCTCTCTCGGTTATTGTTTTGACCGTATCAATGTCACTCACGCTTGTAACGATGTGGTTGAGAAGTGAGGGTCATATATGAAGACGTTGTTGGTATATTACGGCGTAAGTGACACCCACTTCCCAACCTTGTAGAAATGTGAGGTTTGTTATGTCTTTATTGCTGAAATTGCATCACATTTACAGATCGGTCTTCCACATACATTCGTGACGATATCGTTCAAAGGTCGGAGTTGTGTATTAACAATTTTTTAACGTATCTCGTTATAAGTGACATATTGGTTGCCAACTGTGTTGAAATGTTGCACGTATACAACTTTGTTCCTCCCTCTCTCTCTCTCTCTCTCTCTCTCTCTCTTTTTCCATCATGTGGGTGGTGTGATGTTTCGTACAGCGGTGACATGTTACGCAAGAAAGAATGAACACTTGAAGAAAACATTGAAAAAACAAAAAATTAAAATAAAATGAAAATAAAAATTTATTACTGTGAGTTGTGTGTATGAATAAAGAAACGAATCATGGACGTGGCGGAGTCGTGTGTATGAAATATTGAAGTTGTCTTTTTTTATCGTGTGTGTTGTGAAGCACAAAATAAACGGAAGGAGGAATGACGACAAGTAATAAGTCTAACATTATTTTGACCTGCAACGCGCTTCACGTTGCGGGTGTGACGAGATCTTATATCCTTTAAGAAAGACAGTGCACACGATGGATGAACGGATGGTGTGTGAATGCGGTCGTCCTTTTATGTCATCAAGGACATTGAACTCGCATAAAGCGAGAGCATGTTCCTCGTCCATGAATCATAGAATGAATGATGACGACGGACACGCAAGGAACGATAACCCCGCATGAGAGGACGCTGCACCGGATGGCAGTGGGGGGGGGTAACAACGTTGTCAATGAAGAAGTGAATGTGGAACTTGATTGTGGTTTTGAAGAAGAAGATCCACCTGATGTGCGGCCATTCGACACATCGCGCAGGCTCGCTGCAATCATGTTATCCTCCAGGGGTGGCTTAGGGATGTCGTTGAACGACATTGATGCTCTTTTGTCAGTACTGAGAGATCCAAGATTCTCGCCACAGGAAATCGTTTATCGTAATAGTGGTGATTTTGTACGGTGGACGAGCAGCCAGGCAGAGACGAACGGTTGGCAGGAGATAGATCTTAGGAGTGAGGACTGGCCATCAGATGCACATGCCATCATGTGGTACCGAGATTGGCACACAACGTTCACATCATTGCTCAAAGCAATGATGAAAAGTATGCAGACGATGTTGTGCCTTGAGGTGCAGCACCACGAAGAACAACAAACAATCAATAGTGTTCGGTCAGGTACCTTGTGGCATCACGCACAGACAGTTATCAGAGCAGAAAAGGGTGTAGATAAAAATGACAGCAAACAGTACGTGGTGCCTATTTGTCTGTATTATGACAAAACACATGTAGATGGACGACAGAAACAGACGACACATCCATTAATGATGTCAATAGGTGACCATGCACATGATGCGATACTTCTTGCATATCTCCCTGTCCTCCATCAACGCCCATGCGACAAAGGTTGGGCTTTGCAAAGCTCCGCGTTCAGAAAACGTAAAGACGTTGCGCCATATTGCACTCAACACTTTCTGTCGTGTTGCAAGCTGCAAAGCAAGTGTCGCATGAAATATTTGTTCATGACGATGAACGGTGGGGAGAGATAATAGTGCACCCATTCCTCTTGAGTTACATTCCAAATTACCCTAAGAGATGTGTCATCGCAACGGTGAAATACGACGTATGTGCGACATGCACTGTTTCTAAATCAGATTTTGACGTCATCGCAGACTTCAGTAACTGTCAAAAATCACAAACAATAGAGGTTCAGCTTATTACCCAATTTCCTTCAACATACAATGACGACGTTCGCCGACTAACAAAAACACGATTGTCGGACTTGAACATACACACGCATGTAAAAGAGAATGGTCTGTGGAGATTTTACAAGGGTCCTGATGACGACGATCTCATGTTTGACTACCATTTGACTTTACAACCAGACCGCATGCACACTATCGAGCACGGCATTTTCTTGCACATGTTAGACGCATTCAAAGCAGCTGCATGCGATAAGTCGAGCCACGTCGCACAAAGTGATGTGTTGAAGGAGTTGGAAGCGAGGTTGCAAATGCTGAGCGAGAGAATCAATACCACATATCCTCAACTTGTGCCGCCTGTTGCAACAGGTAGCGACTACTTTTCACGTGAGGGGCGTTTTGAAGCAAAGCAGAACCGGTCGGTCATGACAGTGTGCGTATTCATAATGCGCAATATAATTCCTGGTACGGCAGGGAAATTAATAACAACTTGTTTCAGAAAACTAATGGAATTGTACAGTTTAATGTTTCGATGCATAAAGCATTCGACAAATTCGCTTAACGCATGTGACAATCTCATCACAGACTTCATAACAACCCTTAAGCAGGTGTTGGGTCATTACCAAACCTCGAACTGGAAACTGTCAAAGTTACATGACCTTCTCCATTTCAGGGCGTGCATCGTACGGTCAGGTCTCCCTGACAATTTCGCGGCCGATGAATAGGAGCACCACCACCAGAAGTTTAACAAGCAGCCTTACTAGACGTCGAACAAGCGTAAACCTTTCTTTCAAACGGTAAATCACGTTCGACGGTCTGTCGCATTTCACGACGACATGGAATGTTCAAGGAAACGAAGGAAGAGGACGACAGAGGATTGGTCTCCCATTATGGAGTGCTCGACATGCGGAATGAATACAATAGCCGCACGTGACACAACAAAGTTGCAATTTCAACTTTTCTCCGACGAGAACATTGGATTACATGAAAAACCCGGAGCAACGGGAACGGGTTCGGCGATACTGAACGACCTCCCGTGCAAGGAATATTTTCGAGGTGCTCTTCAGACGTACATGTCAGAAAACGGGTGCAATCCACAGAATGACGACATGCTCATACACACAAGAACTCATCTTGCAATCGCAGCAACGGACGATGGAACAAGCAGGGGTGCACTTGTCCAAACAGCGAGGGTTTAATTCAACTTTCATGGGAGAGCAGTGTACAGTGATGTTGCTGTGAGGGCACAGTCAAGAAGTACGTGGTATGCATCTGTCGCAATGTTTTTTGTAATGAGGACCTTCACGGAAGAAGCGTCTACCACATTCAACTGTGCCTTCGTAAAATGGTACAAAGAGGTCGATATATCAAATGTTGCAAGAAATTAAAATGGGAAATAGTAAATGGTTGTCACCTCTGCAGTGTCATCTCCATTGACAGCATAACGAACACTGTCCACATTGTTCCATGCTTTGCAAACCTCAATGGGGTTCGTCGAGATATGCAACACAACGTGAAGACATGTTTTTCTTGAACAAATTTGTTGTGTGAGGTGAGGGGTGTGGCAGTCAACAGTCACAACATTGTCGGTTTGCGTATTACGTGGCAATGGTCGGAACACCTCTCTTTCTTTCTCTCTCTCTATCTATCTTTATCTATCTATCTATCTATCTATCTATCTATCTATCTCTGACAGCAGTAACTGAGGTACTAAGGCGCGAGCAAAGAATGGCAACAAAAAGAAGACGCTCACAAACTCGTGAAATGTTGGTGACTTGTTCACAGGGAGTATGTCGCACCTTACGAGGAACAGTAGTGAACGCTCAGCAATAGCAGCAAACATGAGCACGACGACGCGCAAACAATCAAGAAGGACACGAATGCGAACAACACAGGAGAAGAACGTGGAAGATGATAGGACAACAACAACTAGATTCAGGAGTGATAGCAATGGAGGAAAAACTATGTCGAGGAAACAGGAGCATGATGATGACATAAATTCGGGAATGAAAAAGGTCAACAGTTGAGCGAAGATTACAGAGAAGAAGACAACAAGTTTCACGACAAAAGGTGAAAAAGCAGCACGCGCTCGACACAGCGCGCATGAAAATGCGCAACACTCACGAGGGAGGCTATGCTGGAGATGTGGGAGGAGCTATCACGGAAGGAACCTTGGCACAAAATAATGTTCTTTGCAATCACAACGGGAAGAATCCGACAAGCATTCCTTGGACGTTCGAAGTCGTGTGAAAAAACTACGAAGGACAACAAAAAAGAGACAACAACCTCGTCAGACTCGTTTGAGGTGGTTGACGAAACGAACGCATATCCATTCACATGGAAAAGCAGAAGGCATGAGATTGCATTTTTTTTTTATTTATATAATAATAAGGCAACTTGAGTTGGAGAGCCGTGTGATGGACGACCATCTTGCACGGTTCGGAGAGCACTTGTTACGACCGTCTAGGCTCGACTCTTTCTTCGAGCCTAGCGGTGGAACTTTTGACTCTATTCGTGTTTTAATGAAATAATGTACCCGTAAAAAATGGTCGGGAAATCCTGGCCTTACGGGTACGACCTGAAATTCTTGTCTACACTTATCAGAGCCGTGTGCTTGAAAATTTGCGGCATGATTGACTCATTTCCAATATACATACCCAGATTTGATTTAATGTCGATCTAATCAGACTAGTTACCAAAGGCGCGAAGCACAATTTCGAGTATCCGGGTACTATTGGAGTAGAAAATGTAGAAGTGTTTGGTGAACCAAAAATGATTTTGCCTAAACAAATAAAAAGGATATGCAAAAATAGACTAGAGGCACAGATAATTTGCTTGGCTGTCGGGAACTGGCAATACATGAAGAGGAATTCCAAGGCAAGATCACCACAGCGGTGCATGTGTGCACAAGTTTTTGGCATTCGGAGGTGCTCGCAAACCAGAAAGTGGATACAGCGAAAAGGGGATGGGAGTCTCGTGTGAAGAGTCGGAAAAGCAAACTTCATCGACTGTGTAAAGACTTGGAGGCTGCACGGGTGATGCTTATTCCTATTAACCACAAGGATCACTGAATGTTGCTCGTAATGTTGAATGTTACAGATTTTTGGACGGACGACACATGTCCCATCGCTATAATCGTTGACTCGTACGAAGGGTACGCAAGTCCGGATTTGAAGGCGTTGCGGACTTTAATGTGGCATGAATACCTCAACGAGCAGAGAATGGGTCCACATGTCACACGCCAAATGGTGGAGGAGTCATGAAAAACTTGCAGAGATGTGTTTGGTCGTGGAGTGGTCCATGCGAGGTCTCCTCAACAAACTAACAGTGAGGATTGTGGAGTCTATGTATGTTGCATGGCAGAAGAGTTGATAAGGAAGTTGCCAGAACTGCCCACGATGATCTCGAAACACGACATACTTCAAATTGTCAAGAATTTGCGCATCAATGAAGAAACCGTTGTTTTTTTTCGTCGAAGAACTCTCGATCGCATTGCACAGTATGCAGCAGCGGCAAAAGGGTACACATCATTGGGAGCACCTTGGGGGATAGCACGTGTCATGAGAGATCACATCAAGAAAAACGGTGGACAACTAACATAGACAAGGAGGAGAGGTGGTGGGAGGCGGGGCTTTGTACACGAGCTTGCACAGACAGTGCACGTTTTGTTTTAAGACCTTGCTTCAATGGAAGTTCTGACAACACACTTTGAATACATATGTCAACGTTTGTGCAGCACTTTCAATCATATCCACTGTCCATCATGTCTCGTCGGTGATCTCGATAGTGGTCCAACACCCGATTATGTTGGTCATGTTTTAGGAGAGAGATAGAGAGAGAGAGAGAGAGAGAGAGAGAGAGAGGTTTTCAATGACGGAGATAGATATATAGATAGATAAAGATAATAATGATGAGATTATATATTACAAGGACAATGTTGGGAAAAAGATATCACCGCTGTCTTTTATGTTTCTTTGTGCGCGAATGTGATATTTACTGGACACCGTGTGGAGTGACACAGAGAGAAAAAAAAAACATCTCTCTCCCTCTCTCTCTCTCTCTCTCCCTCCCCCCCCCTTTACACACAAACACACCAATGTTTGGAGACAATTTCATTTAAACGTTTTGTATACATTATAAATCTTTGGAGTCATTGACTTGTAACTGAAACGTTGTATATGTCATGTAGCTTTGCAATGGCACCCCGCCGCAGGTATGAAGATCTTTCATCGTCCTCGAAGCACTGAGAGGAAAGACACCCAGCAGCGCGGATGTGCCAAAACACTGTAGTGAGGAAAGAGAAGGTGAAATTTTAGCAAAACGCAAATAAAAGAAGCAAGACATCACCGTTGATTAAGCCACGCGTGGATCGTGCAGTGGTTCCGGTGCCGCCACAAGCAAACAAGTCTGATGCAAAACGTCGGGACCTGCAAGATTCAGTTCCCACCTCCCTCGCATTCACAAAGGATCTCATGCGACAGCAGCATTTTCCGCAACCTGCGCCAAAGAAAAGGTCATGCGGACAAAGGAGCAAAGGACAATCTCGGAACAATATAGGACATGCAAAGAGGAGGAAAACCACTGAGAAAGAATTGGAAGAGAAGGTGACAATCGATCTGAGGGGATCCGAAGGTGTCAAGGCCGCTGAGGGCGAAAAAGGAGATATGTCACGAGACACAGCAGTTAAGGAGCACAGGATCGACAGTGAAGAATATGATGAGACAGAAGACGGTGAAGCAGGTAACACGGGCAGATTGAACGAAAAACAATCATATGGAGAAGATGAGAGCAACGAAGAGGAGGACAGTCACAATGGGTATAACTATACAGAGCATGGCGATGACGACGATGATGATGACGAAGAACCATCCCAAAGTAGTAGGAGGGAAGTAAGGCGTAGCAAGGACAATATAAAAAAAACATATCGAAAAACGCAAGGAGGAACAATTGATAAAGGCAGGGAGGAAAGCAACGCCGACAAACAATTGGTTCTGAAGGAGAAGGCAATTGAAGGACGTAAGTAATCAATGTATGAGAAAAATCAAAACCTCAGCCGGAAACGATCAGTTAACATGTTGTTTTGCATCAACTGTTGTTATCAACTGGTGGTAGTGAAAAATTGTAGCGAAATGCTTACTAGTTTTTCGATAACGAAATCTGAGATAGCCTTGAATATCTTTGTGCGGTTGTGGTTGTTTCTCCTGTCGAACGAATGCGTGTGAGTGACGGATACCAACTTTCAACTTGTGGTTGTTATACGCGTTAATGCAGGCCACCAAATTTTACAAGGAGGGAGAAAATGTCAAAACGAGGCGAAAAAGGTGAAGCATTGGGTAGGTGGCATGCGAGACGAATGCGACTTATTCGGAAAAAGGCAAAAAGACAGATTGTTGCGGTCGGTTGCAACATCTTTTGTGCACTCGACAGCGAGAAACCCAACATTCTACCCTTCAGAGGACGACTCTTTCAATGCGTTGCAGTTGGCTGCTAACCTTTTAGGAAACGATGTGAGGGTAGGATTCAGAAAGTATGTACAAGACAATGGTGTACGGTGTGTGCTTATAGAGTGCAACCGAATGATGACAACGTTCGTGGAGAGTTGACTTGGCACTTGAGACACTGGTTTTTGGCAGAGCGAGGTCTTCCGCTCGTTCGTGGCACGTAGTCGGATCACAATAACACCGCGCGAAACAATATTCATAGCCAAATGAATAAAGACAAGACATGGAGAAGGAAGGGCGACGAGTCATGGGGAGCACAATATTTTAAGAGGGCACTCACGAAAGTCTTTCATATAAGAAGGGACGACGGAAAGCTTGGCGTGACCTTGCAGCAACTAGCGTTTACCGAACATGTGATTCGCACAGAAATACAACAGACAAAGAAGTCAAGCAAGGCGTCGGATCAGTTGTTGAAAATAGTCACTATTAAGAACATCGTAGTCAATACAGCACGGAACCGTGACACATTTATGAATTTCTGCATTTTCAAGCTCAACCGCGACACACGTGTGGCAGGTGTGGCAACGGAGTACTACAATGCACGCAAAATTAAGACAGGGAACAGTGCAGTCGACGACTAGGGAAACACAGTACATGACTTTGAATTCGAAGTCTTAGCCCCGCAGACGCAACCGCAAGCTTCATGTGCAGGACCTTGAAAATTTTTCCATCACTGACACTTTTGTTATTCTGATGGATGGGGCATGACTCAAGATCTAGTGGGATTGCGTGCCTGCAACTCGTATGACAACGACACGTCTATTGAAAGAGACAGCGAGAGCGAGGGAGAGAGAGAGAGAGAGAGAGAGATACATTTTTGAAGTGTGAACACAAAGGATTTAGCTCGGATCTCGTGTGAAAAACCGAATTACTGTGGCTGGGGTAGGCAGAGTTGCGTGGTGGGTGTCACTTCTTATAACAGCGGTGCCTTAATGTCATTATGTGGCCCCCTGTACACAACCATGTGACTGGAAGTGATCTGCAGTTGGGAAAGGGAAAGAAAGCAAGACTCGCTTAACTGTGGAGAGAGAGAGAGAGAGAGAGAGAGAGAGAGAGAGAGAGAGACAGAGAGATGAAATGAGAGACAAAGACACTCTGTTTATGGATGATTTTGACATAAATTATTATTCGTGCACATAGAAGTAATTGTCTGTTCATGTTTCTGAGATAGTTAACATCTTCGTATACGGCTCTCACTTCTCAACCTCATCGTCACAACTGTAACACACAGAGAGAGAGAGAGAGAGAGAGAGAGTGAGAGATGCAATGCAATATGAACAGCAAACACACAAGGAACCCCGCATGACGGTGAGGTTGGGAAGTGGGTGCCATTTACACCAGAATACGCCTACAACGTCTTCGTGTATGGCTCCCACTTCCCAACCTCATCGTCACAAGTGTGGGGGGAGAAAGAGAGAGAGAGGGGTTATTGAAGGGAGGGAGAGAGAGAGAGAACTTGGATAGATAGATAGATAGATAGATAGAGAGAGAGAGAGAGAGAGAGAGAGAGAGAGAGAGAGAGAGAGAGATGAAATGAGAGACAAAGACACTCTATTTATGGCTGATTTTGATATCAATTATTATTCGTGGACATAGAAGTAATTGTTTGTTCGTGTTCGTGAGATAGGTAAAGTTTTCGTATATGACTCCCACTTCCCAACCTCATCGTCACAACTGTAACAGAGAGAGAGAGAGAGAGAGAGAGAGAGAGGGAGAGAGAGAGAGAGAAAGAAAGAGAGAAAGAGAGAGAGAGAGAGAGAGAGAGATGCAATGCAATATGAACGAGAAACACACAAAGAACCCCGCATGACGATGAGGTTGGGAAGTGGGTGCCACTTACACCAGAATACGCCTACAACGTCTTCGTATATGACTCCCACTTCCCAACCTCATCGTCACAACTGTGGGTGGAGAGAGAGAGGTAATTGAGGGGAGGGAGAAAAAAAAAAAACGTATATGGCCCCGAAATGGTGGTCACAGCTAGCATGTATACATGTTGTCCACTTGAACAATGTGTATGAGAGTGTTAGTGTACCGTCATTGTGTGTGTGTCCAGAGGAGGAAGAGTCACAAGCTTGGGAGATATGCGTGTTTATCTCTTCTTTGTTGTCTGGAATGGGTGAGTCACGGAATTTAATGACCGGAATGCTCCCCTCTGCTCCAGTGAGACACATTCAGCATGAATATGAATAGAGAGGTCTCCGACAGGCAAGCACCATAAATCCAAACATAACACCATCACATTTTCAACATGATTCATCACGCCAACATCACATTTTCGTCACGATTTCCAACATAAAGTCTTGTGTTCAACTGATAAATAGTTTACCAACACATAGTTCAGCCTTCCAAACGTAGTTCAACATAATATAAACAGATTTTCAACAGTTTATTAACACAAAGTTCAACTGTTTATCCTGTCACTTCATGTGGACTACATAAGTCACGCACGTTGGTTTCCTTTACTTCCTGTAGACCATGGTGCATGTGTCAGGATAAACAGTTGAAAAAAAAAAATTTAACGGTTGTTCGGGGGTGAGGCCCCACGATCAACAAAAAAAAAAACGGCGACAATTTTTTTGTTGTTATAGATTCACATTTGGAGTGTTATGACGGTACGGAAGACTCAGTTCCTAGACTCATAGACAATTATCTATTTTTCATTATCATTAAGGCTGAGTCTATGAGTTTTCCGATGATATATGGGATCCGGCTTGTATATAAGATTGATTTCGAGTGTGGGTCATTAGTTTTATGGGATTGTGCGATTGTACTTGATCTGACTATCCACTTTCTGGACTTTATTTTAGTTTTGGTAGGATACACGCGGAGGGCTCGTATGGATAGGTTGTCCGTACATTTGACGCTCAATCGTTTTCACGAGAACACTTGGGATCATTTTTATGTATAGCAATCAGTTATGATCTGTAAGGGTATGCTATACAAGATCATTTGTGTTTGATTGAGACCTTGACTAGTGATGGTTTAAGATTTGTGATAATTCGAAACTCGAGATAGTTTGCATATTTTTAAAAAAATTATTTTTATATGGGTTTTGATATCATCAGACTGCAGATTCGTGCGCAGCTTGGTTGACATTATCATTCTCACCATTGTGACTTAGTGGGTTTTCCTATGCTCTATTCTAATTGATATGCGAGAAAGCAAAGAGTTAAAGGTATAAAGGAAAAAAAGTAGCAAGTCTTGAATAAAGAGTGTTTGAACCAAAAGGGTTCGATGAAGTGAAGAAAGTTTGATTATCAGTAAAATATTTATGGGAGACTCAAAGAGTCCAAAAATTATATTGAGTTATAGATGAGAGAGTGTTTATGCCTATGGGTGGTTTAAGTGATTGTTTTTGAAAAAAAACGATTTATTAAGAGGTTTTATCCTCCGTCAGAATCGACAATTCCATTTTGTTGGTTCTCAACTATCGGTGGGGGCGTTGTCTGCGGCAGGGAAACCAGCCTGATTCTGACAACCCTCATGACTGACCTTTGGTTGTGAGTCATAGATGGTTTTGTGTGTGGCAGAGGGTAAGGTGAGAGTTTTTATCCTTCGTCAGAATCGGCAATGCCACTCTAATGGTTCTCGGCTGCCGGTACGGGCGTCGTCTGCGGCAGGGAAAACCGCATGATTCAAGAACCCCTCAAGACTAGGCTTTTGGTTGTGAGTCACAGATGGTTTTGTGTATGGCAGAAGGTAAGGAAAGAACCATCAGAATCGACATCCCCACTTAGCTAAGTCACATAATAGTCGATGAAGGATCATCTGCGGCAGGGAAACCCGCCTGATTCTGGGACCCTTCATTTAACTTAGTATGGATTGCAAGCGGTGTAGTCTGCGGCAGTGATTTCCATGATTATGAGGACTAAGTTTTGACTGATAGTCGATGGAGGCATCATCTTCAGCAGGGAAACCCGCCTGATTCTGGGACCTTCCACTTAACATTAATCCAGATTGAGAAGTAAAATTTTTTGAGTTTTTATTTGGAGAAACAATTATGAGACCTTGCTCACTAAGCAAAGCTTATGAATGAGATTGACAAAGTGTGTGACGAAAGTGAATAAACCTACTTATAAATAAGGTTCATGGACAAAAGACGTGGATTGTATTTATTTTGAAGGCTTAATGAATACCATATTGTCCATTTGTTTTGTGAGTGACTAAAATGAGTAACTTGTATGTAACAATAGTGACCTGTGAGATTGGGCTTAACGGGGCCCAACCCATGGAATTCATCTGTGACCTGTGTGATAAGGTCAATCAGGCAAACCATTACAATTAGTCGTAAAAGTGAGATGTCTAACTATTTTCTATAATGGGGAGTTCGTTGAGAAAAATATCAAAAAAGGTTGTGTAAATGAGTTGAGTGTGAATGATCATCGTGTGAGTTTTGAGATTTAGAATTTTAAACCCACCTTTAAATCGGGTTTGGTTTTTCTCATAGGATGATTTGGGAGCCCTGCGTGATGAAATATCGCTCAAAGGGACCTGGAATGGTGTAGTTTTAAGTTTGACTTTGAATGATTTCTTGTTTGTGATTATAGCTGGTGGAAAGTGGTTTTATCCACTTTGTTGAAAGGTTGAAATGTGACAGTGCCTAGCCGATTATTCGGCTATTGTAGATTCCTATTTTGGTCAAGAAGTCAGTGATATTTTTTTTACCACTGGTATTTGCCCAGTTGTTCTGAGGAAATTGAGGTCTAAAGTTGATATAACTTGATGATCGTTTCAGTCAAGTCGTCTTTATGAGAAAATTCTTGTATACTTTTCTTTGAGACTATTTTTAAATGGTATTTGGTTTGGACGTCCGTTGCGACAGGGATGTCGCTTAATAGGGTCCGAGAGGATTGTCGTACCAAATACCCTTACAAAGGTATTTGGCGTGCTTTTTGCAAGTCACAGTAGTGCAGTTCTTGCTCGGGCAAGCGGCGCGTGTGGGGTATTGGCGGCGAGGCGCAACCATGCTCGGCCTAGCGGGGCACAGCGTCGCAGGCCAGCGAGGCGTGCGGCCCCCTAGTCCCCTTATTTTTTCTGTGTTTCCTCGTTTTTTTTTTAATTATTTTTTTATTTTTATTTTTATTTTTTTCCAGATGTCTCAGACTCGGGAATCGGTTCCGGGACCAACATCAGGACCAACGGGTCTGGCTCAGTTGCTACACCATCGGACACGGGTGGCCATCGCGGCAGCCCAGGATCTTAAGAACGCACTTTTTTTTAATTTATTTTAGCGAGCCCGTTAGAATTTTCACATGTTCGGCATGTTGCCGAAATTCCTTTACCCTGCCCACCTTAAAGAACACAAGCCGGGGAGTTCGACGTGCATACGAGCCAGTGGGTAATTAGCCCACGAGGCGGAAAGAAACTAGGGTGGCGAAGCTCGTTGTGGGGGCACAGTTCGCCATCCACCATCTGTCGTGAGAGCTTTGAGTGTGGACATGCCCACCGGGGCCCGCAAGCTGATGAACTATGCTTGAGCGGGGTTAGGGGGCGCCACTAAAATACTACAGCAGTGTTGGCTGTGCGGCCCAAGCTGTCTCAGCAGGCAGGTCACGTCAGCTTGTAAAATTCTCATTTTAAGAATTGTTATTACCACCAAGATCTGCGTCGGGAACCGCACTACCAGGGCTCATGCTGCATGTTCCGCAGCAACCCCTGTGCCCTCCTACTCATCGCTATGTTGGAGCAGCCGCCATGACCGAGTATATGCCGTGCGCTGCAGTGCCATCTGATTTCGGGGCTGATTGATTAGGCAGGTGAGATGTTGCACGCTCCTTAGCGGAGTTCGACTTCCATGACCATCGACTTGCTATTTGTATCAGGCAGCACTGGTACGGTGTACAAGATATCACACAGTATAGCTTTGGGGAGTCTCCAACTACGGGGTGCTGCGGGCCAGAGTTGTCGCAAACAGGAAGTAGAGGACAACGGAAAGAAGAACAAACCCAGACGAGAAAGTGTGTCAGGTGCATGCAGAGTGGGAGCGAGCTATGGCGGGAGCAGAAAACGAAGATCTCACCCGTTACTCAATCGAAACGGGCAAATGAAGAGTCATTTCCAGTGTTTTAACCCCCGGCATATCCATTGGTGAGGTCAGAATGGCGGGAGGTTTAGTAGAATAGGAGATAGAAGGAAAAAGATGTGCGCGGACCTATGGAGGTGAAGAAAGAAGGGAAGGGGGGGGGAGTGTACCACACCCAATTATGAACGGAAACGAGTGAGGGAGAGGGCGATTATGAGGTTTTGGGCGATAGCGAAGCTGATGGCACTGTTAGTTTTTGGGTTTCAGTAGTGGATTTAGAGGTATGGGTGATATGTACTGCGCGGTCTTTTTTTTTTTTTTTTTTT
>BFEA01000282.1:643347-680524 GCA_003427395.1 Chara braunii | reverse complement strand
CGCAGCGAGCGCAAATCACGGATTCTGCCTTGCCTCATTGGCAGGGGACTCATAATAAACAAACGATAAATTAAAAAAAAAAAGCAAGTTTCAGAATGTGACCGTCTTTGTTGTAGGATGCATTCTGTAGAGGAAGACTGTGAGCACGTCCTCCTAGACTACCCTGCCCGACATCATTGCAGTGCATAGTTTTTTTTTTTCCTTTTCCTTTCACGCGCGGACAAAACAAAACTAAGATTTATAGGACTCGCCGACTCTGGGTCCCACCGCCGATTTTTTCGGGGACAGACAAGTACATTGTAATTTCTCAACATTGACAAAGGTACTGGTGGTTTAACGGGCACAACTTTTGGAATTACTGGTGGTTTAAGCAGAAATACGAGAGAACAATTATCACATAACCTTGAACTCAACATTGACAAAAGGGGATGTTGCAAAAGATTAAAAAATGAATCGAATTACCCACACATTTCAAGATGACAAAAATCGATATCGGAGCTTGCAAATTTGTTAAAACTAAAATGATAACTTTAGAGATCGACGATGAACCCAAACTTTGATACAATTTTTTAAGTTCAAGGCACGAAACTCATATTTTTCATCCGCAAAGCGCGTATCCAATCTTTGGACTACCAGACATAAAGTCTTTATACCAAGCCTTAAACCATATTCATTCCATGACTTGTCGATCGAAAAAACAGGTAACGCAAAAGTCAAGAAATGTGTTAAAAACCTAATGTAAATGTTTATTTTCACAAGCGGTTATCGGGTTGCTGAAAATTCAAGAATGAAAATTCTGAAGTGAGAGTTTTGGGCAGTCTGAAAATCCTGAATGGTCATGAAGTGGTGAAAGGTCCGAAGACCCTGAAAACCATCTGTTTAGGCAGGCTGTATCCTGAAGTGGTGAAGGGTGTCCTGAAGTAGTCAAGTGAGAGTTTTGGGCGCTCTGAAAATCTTGAATGGTCCCGGAGTGGTGAAAGGTCCGAACACCATGAAAACCACCCTTCACCACTTGAGGATGCAGTATGCCTAAACAAGTGGTTTTCAGGGTCTTCGAAACTTTCACAACTTCAGGACCACTCAGGATTTTCAGACCTGAATGGTCCTGAAGTGGTGAAAGGTTCGAAGACCCTGAAAACCACCTGTTTAGGCAGGCTGCATCCTGAAGTGGTGAAGGATGTCCTGAAGTGGTGAAGGGTGTTCTGAAGTGGTGATGAAAAATACGAGTGTTGTTAACCTTTTTTTTTTTTTTGCTATTTTACCCTTGTCAATCAGCCCAACCATTTTCAACAGCCTCAACAAGAAGTCTCAAATATCAACGGAGGTAAGTATACCCCTCGAAAATCAACTCTCATCAAAGACTTACACACTTAAAAATTACGGGGTTACGAAACCGATCATTTATATATGAATTATAACAAATGTTTTTTTTTTAAATCCTATCATATATAAAAAACAGAGGGTCTTTGACAAAGCAAAATTTTATTAATTCTTCAGACACAGTTTTGTACAAATCATAAAGAGGGTGTTTTGTATAAAAGCGTGCAGGAAATATTGTAAGTTAAATGATTTTCAGTCTAAAAGTTTCAAGAATTCTGTATCAACATTAAAGTTGGAAGAAGGTCAACAGATAATGAATATTTCATCATTTATCTGTGTTTGTGACTGCGACAATAAAGACAATAATTTCACAACATCATTACACCTTTTTTAAACAATTTTGTTCAATAGCACCTTCCACAAAAAAATAAACTATTTTTTTTTTTTTTTTCCTAAGGTAGAATGTTGACATTGACTTTATTTGTTTAATCATATCTTTGTGTAAAGATGAAATATAATACATACACTAAAATTTAGAGAAAACAACATTGTTAAGATTGAGCGATAACATGAAGTGACAATTTTGGAAGTCGTCGTTTACAAACGGTTTCAAAAATCGTGTTAGCAAGAGAGTTAGCCGAAAAGAGAAAAACCTATTAAAAATATGCGTTGCCTCAAAAAGTTGCTCTCGTTAATTAATGTGACAATTTTAATGTCTTACCGCATTGCGGGTTTATCGTCCCGATGGGATTAATACGATTAAGTTATTTTACTTTTTTTATCTTACCGAAGTCCAAAAATCAAATCATATTCCTATTGATTGTAAAAAAAAAAAAAATTTGAAGTATAAAAAATAGAGAGGTATTATTTGCAAACTTTTATGATTTAATTATAAACTTATTCGATAATATGACATAACATATCCTTCATTATCTCTAACCATTAAATGCATGACCTTTGCATACAACATATAGAAACAAGGATTCAAAAAACATGCTTAATGTACTGATTGAGATAACATGATTTGATATGAAAGTTTGCCTTGATAAAAACCTGCAATGCAATATGTGTAGACAATGTTTATTCAACATTTATATAATGTAAACAAAAAATTAGGTTATTGTAAAAAAAAACTAATTAAAAAAAATATATATTTTTTCAAAATCTCCAACAAATCATTATCAAGTGTACAATCCCGGTTGATAATCGTTATCCATTGAGTTGTCGATGTTACAGTATCTAATATGAACCAACTTTTGATAAAATCAATTTTGTTCGGGTGAATAATGTACGAGATAACTTCCTTAATCATATCAATAAATACTTTAAACATTATGTTGTGAATAATAGTAGTCAATATAATAGGTACATAATGTTTAACAAGGTTCTTAATATATTTTTTATGAAGCAACTTCACTAAACATGAAAGTAAGTTAGGGAGACATATCCCACTATAACAAATTTTGTTTAAAAGCATAAGACATTCATGTGTGATGTATTATGACATAGGTTTAAAAATGGACATTGATAAACTATCAATATTCAAAACTTTAATGAGCGAAAGTTGTTTGATTAACTTTCTGTAAAATAAAGGTATGGTCTAACATTTGAAATTGTTGGTTAATTAGATAAAACTTCAAATGAAACTACACATCAACCTTAGCATGAACTGCGTGAGACGCTTATAAGTATTACCCCAGGGGTGAATAAATCATGATAGAAGAGATATAAGGTAAAAATAAATTTTGTATCCAACGCTCGTTCAACCTGTGTGTTGGAAAGGTGAACTATAACCATAATTAAATGGGTCGTTTGATTTTTCCTAAGTTCGTCAACTTGAAAAGGAGTTTAGTTGTTTAGTCGTTGTCTTTCAACCGTTTGACACTAATATCTTTCCTAACATTTCTGCAACTTAGTTTTGATAATAAAGTCGGTCTCTTCAATACAAAGTTTTAAAAGTTCGGGCATAAGAGAACAATGCGACGCCCCCAAAATGCCCCATACACAAGATGTCGAAATTGCTTTGAACAAATATTGAGGATGATGGGTTTCACATGCTCTCTTAAAAGCCCAATGTGATAAGGCGAGCAAGTCATGAAATCGTTAAACCGCAGGTAGTTTTCCCATACAAAACAATATTGCTTGTGGGTTCATAAGAAGGCCGGCCCCGGCCACGCACGTCGACAAGGTACATCCCAAATGCTTTGTACGCAGGCACCACATTAGACAAATGGGAAAAACTCCCCAAGTTGAAAACACGTATAGCGAACCCGCAGACGGGCAGAGCAGTCTACTCTTCACTATAACTAAGCCTATACAAGGGAACCCTGCTAGCATAACGACCTTTTCTTTCAAATTTCACTGCAATTATTACGACCTCCCAGTAGTTGTTAAAAAAGCAAGAGTAGGGTGCGACAAACCCAAATACTGTTGGAAAAACACGACAACGAAAAACAAAAAAGGCAAAATCGTGGTTAATTGGCAGTGCAAGGAATCTTAATTCCATGTGCACTAGAGGACGCCCTTGAAATCAGAACCCTTGAAAGGAAAACACCCTGACCCTTATTTCACGGGGAGTTGATTGACAGCGCAAAATCCAGTACTGCGGCCCCGAAATGAAAAAAATTTTGTCTTCAGGCGGACGCACTCACTCGACGGACCGATGCAGGTACTGCCGTCAAGGGAAGCGACCACACTATTTTTCAAATTTTGCATTTTCGCCAGCCAAGGTATCGTGCTGAAAGCCACGGTGAAAGTCGCTTGTTCAGTCGTTGAATCTTCGCCATCTTCACTCCTTCGTATTCGTGCAAGCGAGCACAATTATCCGGAGTGTTCAGCTTGTCGTCACCTGCAGCAGCGACATGGGGTTGAAGCGGAGGTTGAAGGGTGGGACAGAGGTTGACACCATGGGTTCATGCCGCGAGGAGCGTGGACGTGGCGTGCTGACGGAACAGAAGAAGCGATTGGTGGTGATAACTTTGGTGGCGGTGGCAGCGCACATGTAAACGCAGAATTAGGTTCAACGGTGATTGGAGAGAAGACTCGTGGTGAGGGAGGTCATTGTGACGCAAGCGATGGTGGATTCGGTATCTTCTGCCATTGTATGGGATGCACCTTTCCTAATGTCTAAGGCCGTCTTGACTGGAGTGTTTTCGAGAGATACACTGAGGTGGTGGGTTCGGGGGAGGACCGGAGACACCTGACAAGATTTGAGCATCGACGATGATGCGACTGAAGAATATTACCACGAGAAATTGAGGATGATTAGACGTGCCTTCCACGAGATTGTCGTCCTCGTGCGCCCTATTTTTCATCCCTGGCTCACCCACTATCGCAGTCCTTTACTGCTTTAGCATCTCGGCGCGTTCGCTCTTTACAAATGGGCGTCCGATGAGACCTTCAACAATGCAACATCCTCCTTCGGCATGGGGAGGTCATCTGGGATCAAGGTGGTGAGGGATGTCACCAATGCCATCTTATCGTAGTACCCCAAGAAGATATGCATGCCAACCAGTCGGCGGTTGCTCCAAGTCGTGCGTGCATTCACGACCGAAGGCTTCCTGAACTGCTCCGGCTGCAGGGATTGCACCCATATCTACGTGAACAAGCCCGCTAATGCCCCGTCGGATAATTATTTCAACCTAAAACACCAGTACTCGAGTGTGGCTCAAGTTGTGGTTGATTTGGACATGCTCATCATCGACTTGTTCCCGGGTACCCCGATAGTGTCCACGACAAGAGGATGTTGTGGAACTTCTCGTTGTGCAAGTGTGTGGAGGCAGGAACATTGTTAACGGCGGAGGCTGTCACTCTTCCTAGCGGGGTGCGGACAACGGGATACGCGCTTAGGGACAATGGGTATGGCCCTTTGCTATGGCTAGTGGTGCAGTATGGCAGAGTTGTGCAGCCCGACAATGAGGCATACTTCGACACGTGCCAGAAGACTGCGAGGAATGTTGTGGAAGTAACTTTTGGTCAACTGAAGGATATGTGGCAGTTGTTCCTTAGGCACCATAAAACGAACATGGACAGCATGCCCCAACATTTCACCGTGGTTTGCGTCATTCACAACCTTCTCATCGAGACAAGCATCGACTTCGAGCAGCACTTGCTAATGGAGAGATGCAAACAAGAACGAGTGGTTGATCGACCTCGGCATGCATAAACTCGAGGCCCCAGTGTCTCAAGTGGACGCGAGTGAAGCGGCACTGTAGTTGCACGTGACACTGACTCGCCGCATGCAACTCCTCCACAAGTAGATGTCGCGATGTCTATTCTCGCATCGCCTTGCATGTGTGTACACACGGCAATGCGTTTAGGGTTTCAAGAATTTTGTCGGTCGTGTGCTCTATAGAGATGGCCGTATCGTGGTAGTACACCGGCATGAGGGGGCGGGGAGACGGGGGGGGGGCAGGGGATCTTGATGTAGTTTGTTTGCAACTTTTTTGGTTTGAGGTGGAAGTCAACCCTTGTCTTTTGGCAAAAGCAATCAATGCTTGTACGATCAATGTGTTGACGTTGCTTTAGGCAATATAATGGTCCATTGAAGTTTTGATGTGATTGTCAATCACGTGTGTTGCTCTTTTGTTCTTGAATTTTGTGCATTCCCAAATGTATGTGTTCCTCCCTCACAATGTGGTTGACAATCGGACACACATGAAGTAGATGCATGCATATTCCAACAACATAAAACTTTAGGAAGTCTGCCCGTTTCATTTTGTTGACTAACAAAATCATAGTATGGTAAGGTTTGTTTTACTTCACACTTGATCATAAGCACATCATACAAAAATCGCTAAGCAAGGCGGTGAGGGGAAAAAAAAAAATAAAAAAAATGAACACGAAAAACATGCATTAGGCAAGTGTGGCACGTCGAAAAATTGGAAATTAAACCAAGAACATGAAAAAAATATCATTTAAAAAAAAAAAAAAAAAAAAAAATCGAAAACACGACCATCGATCAAAATCGAACTGAACAAATTGACTAGACATGGACAGACGACACTAGAAAAAAATCAGGCTACCGCGCCGAGGTTCGTCCCCCTGTCTTCATTAAGGCATGACCAGGACTTCCACGATCTTTATCAGTGAGCACAACATGGATTTCCCACGTCAAGGACTTCGCACTGTGTCTCGTGCACTTTCACCTCCCTCTCCTTAACATCGCACCACCGCTTAAGCACGTCGCACTGTCTCTTGCTCTCCCTGTCCCCGGAATTCGCAACGACGGTGGAGTGTGTGTTCATCGCATCAGTAACCATCTCGCACGTCCGTTAACGTGCATTTTTTTTTTTTGAAAAATTGAAACATCTGTCTCCCCCGTCCGCCTCTCTGTTCTCCCGCGCTGAAGCATCTCCCCCTCCATCGTTCCCTCCTCCTTGTAGTTGAGAGACACCGATATCCACCAAATTTGGCGGGTCAATGGTCTAGTTGCTCGGCTGGCCTGCATCCATTGCCCCTTACAGGCGGTGATCCATTTAGAACTTGTAACCCGTTGTCCGTACGAATACCCTTACAAAGGTATCCGCTGTCTAAGTACACCATGCGAGTCACGACCGTATTTTCAATTACGGTGACTGAGTGATTGACTAGAAATGGAGAGTGTGTGGGTGCGCATACTTAAGACGTGCATGATTTCTCTCTTTTTATTGATGATTGTAAAGTCGATCGGTTGCCGAATTTTTTTTTTTTTATTAAATTAGGATTAAATTATATTTTATTTTGATTGGTACGCTTGACCATGACATGTGCGTACCGAGGAGGACGATGTCAACAATGACACAATTCTGTATAATGAGTGAAGCGAAAATAAGGGTAGAATGTGAAAACAAGCGAGCCGCGTGGTTGGTGTGGGAGGTCGATGGTCGTGAATTAGGTTGATGGGCTAAGGAGTGGCTTTGAAGCGTTTCAAGTGGACGCACGCTTAGCGTGGTAAGTCTATATAGATGTCCGCTAATATTAAACTCCGCCTTGGGCCTAACACTATTGGTTATGGGAACAAAATTTCATTGAGGAGATTCAGGGATTGAGGCTAGCGGTGACCACACAAGAGTAACGAAGCATTTTGAAGCGACTGAGGGATTGAGGGTACGGTAGGGATATTCCCCTTTGGTTTTGCCACTAGCGGGACTGGAAAGGTACCAGCGGTTCGTTTTTTGGCGTTATTATTTCTTAAACATTTTATTATTTTATCGTCGTTATTATTTATCTTTATGTTTTGACCTTCCTGGACGCGACACTGGACTTAGGGGCCGTCGAGGCAGTCGAGGACCTTGAGTGTTGTTGAGCGCACGGTCCCCACAAGAGAGGGGACCTTCCCGACCGCAACACGCAGGATTCGGTAAAAGTTTAGTCGTAGAGCGTTGCTGCTTCGGCCGAGTGCCCCAACCATACCTCTCGCGAACCCTTACAACAGGATAGGGCCACGAGAGGGACAACTTACCTCCACCTGCGGGAATTATCACCATCTCTTAGGTGGGCGCATCCTCGTCGAGTTACCAGTCCACAGTACGAAGACTTTTACAAGTGATCGCAGAGGTGGACCGACTGAGGGTGTTTTCACGTACGTTGTAGCATAGGGGGTACAAGCGGTTCCACTCCTCTATCTGACCCGTACACAAGCCGACGCACTGGCGGGCAGAAGTCTCAAGCATGACTCGTCGTCGGTCGACTAGGACGCATCCTTCTTACCACATGCTGCACCACGCCAAAACAAAAAGGCAATTCACTCACATGAAACAAAACACTCCTAGTCCCTTTATTATTCAACCCATAACCTTCTGATACAGAATTCGATTAGTCATCGTGCATGTGTCTTAATATAAAACTGCGCAGATGCAAGGCTTTCTCATATCGACTAGCCTTGCAAGCATTTGCGAGCAGTCACAATGATGGCGTATTATGTGGTACCCATAATCACGTTGTCCTCGATGGTCTTCATGGTCGCGTTCGACACTCAAGTGTCGGCTTGCACACGCATTGAGGGGTCAATTCCTTGACGTGAGACAACCGCTAAGGAGGTTGAGAACCACACCCTCTTTTGCACCCTGCGGAGAGTGGATGGTACACAGGTTCCGGCCTGTGGTGGCAGTCAACCCTTAGGGTCATGGAGACAAGCTCTATCCTCTAGGGCCTGGAGCGAAGTCAAGGGGTTTGACTTTGACGGCTGTCACAGACTTCAATGTCCAGCTATAAAAATTAATAAGCAAAATTACTCAATAAATAAACAAGCATCCCAATAACCATATTAAATCAGAACTCGGGATAAAATAAAAGAAGGAAAAATAAACCCATCAGATATGCAGATCGCACGACATATGGTTGTCATTCTTACTGCCTCCAAAGTAAACTCGTATACCAAGATCAAAAATACTAACCTGCATAACATACAGACAAATACGAAAGTCACATTGTTATACACCAATGTGGTTAACTTTACTGTTCCATGTAACTCACACCATGCCTCACACGCTCAAGCCCCAACCATTGTTCAACTTTTCAAAAAAAAAACATCAGTTCTTTATAACGACCATTAAAATAAATTTGGTTAAAACCTTCAAAGAAACATATCGAATCTCACGGTTAAAGCATCAAGCAGAGGTACAAGAGTAAACAAAGTTGTGTTGTGAGTCGACGGATCGACGATCAACCAACCGACCTGTTATCAAAAGATGATAGAAGACAATCCTCGTAGGATCGAGCTGAAATAATCAGATCTTAAATAAAAAACGGTCAAGAAGGATGTGTTACACAACACAGGCCAAATAAAAAATACTTGAACTTTAAGTGTACGAAGAATAAATCCCCATATCACATCTTACTCAAAATCTCGTAAGACTAGATCTTAAATCTATCTTTCCAATGAACCTCAAAGAATAAGGAAAATTATGGCAGCATCTCCCCTATACAAGGTGGATTGTCAAAACTTTTTCTACCAGAATATAATCTAACTCTTAAAAACAAAAAATATTTCAGCAACGCTTCCTATAGAAAATATATCTTTTCATAATTTATACGAGACTAAATATAAAACTCAAAAAAAATTCTGACTTCACAAAGTCTAATTTTGTCTAACTCCTTCGTTTAGTAAAAATTTTGGAGGCACCTCCTCTATAAGAGTAGGCTTCCCAGATTCTAACTAAGCCAGATAAAACTCAGACAAAAATTTTAACTTTGATAAGTTAAAATTTGATCAACTCCTTGGTTTTGTAGAAATTTCGGCAGCGCTACATGTAGGAAAAGTAACTTTCAAAAATTTCTACAGCGCCAAGTAAAATAAATGATAAAAAAAAAAGCGAGAACTTGAAGTTAGTAAAATAAACTTAAATCAGAAAATGCAGGAATTGAACGAACTCCTATAACTCCACCAAGTGGCGAGCACTAACAGACTATCCTACTATGCAAAAAACAGACAAAGCATGACAAAAAGACAAGTCTTTGTCGGAAAGTATATCATGTCTACAACGCATTCAACCCAATTCAAAACAAGGGTTTGTTCATCCAAAGTTTTTCATCTTTCGCTTCTTCTGATCACAATAACACTAGTCCTTTATCTTACTTAGATGATTAACTTTCCAAGTTGTTCTCAGTCAAACCTCATGCAATCCTTAACACATTAGCCTGGACTGTTCTCACAAAGACAAGAGTCAAACCTTTGTCAACAAGCAAAACTGACTGACTTGGCAAAGCGACCAGATCAGCTAGGAGGACCTCATCTTCAACCCCATTTCAATGTCTTAAGCAAACAAACAAAGCGACCGGATTAGTCAGGATGACCTCATCTCCAACCCTATTTCAATGTCTTAGGCAAACAAACAAAGCGACCGGATCAGTCAGGAGAACCTCATCTCTAACCCAATTTCAATATCTTAGGCAAACGAGCAAAGCAACCGGATCAGTCAGGAGGACCTCGCTTCCAACCTCATTTCAATGTCTTAGGCAAATAAGCAAAGTGACAGGATCAGTAAGGAGGACCTCATCTCCAGCCTCATTTCAATGTCTTAAGCAAATGAGAAAAGTAAGCCGATCACTCAGGAGGACCTTATCTCGAACCCCATTTCAATGTCGAAAGCAAACGAGCAAAGCGACCGGGTCAGTCAAGAGGACCTCATCTTCAGCCTCATTTCTATGTCTTAAGCAAATGAGCAAAGCGACCGAATCAATCAGGATGACCTCATTTTCATCCCCATTTCAATGTGTTAAGCAAACGAGCAAAGCGTTCAGATCAGTCAACAGGACCTCATCTCCAACCCCATTTCAATGTCTTAAGCAAACGAGCAGAGCGACTGAATTAGTTAGGAGGACCTCGTCTCAAACCCCATTTTAAATGTCTTAAGCAAACGAGCAAAGTGACCGGATCAGTGAGGAGGACTTCATCTCCAACCCCATTTCAATGTCATAAGCAAATGAGCAAAGCGACCAGATCAGTAATGAGGACCTCATCTCCAGCCCCATTTGAAATCATCGCAAACAGACATCGTGAATTTCATTTCAAGCAGATAAATTTAGACAAACAAAGTAAATTTCGTCTGATTCAGTTGAAATCATGATTGAAGGTCAAGGAAATATAAAAAAAGTCAAAACTCATTAAAACTGAATGAAAGGTGGTATATATCTACGTAGCACCGTGTTCTCGTTTGGAGGCGAACGTGAACATGTTCGCCCGAACGTGAACAAGCGCCCCCAAAACCTCCGAACGAAACATAGAAAATATTAAAAATAATAAAAATAAAATATTCTTAGACAAATCTGAAAAAACTATATGTTATGTAAAGTAACAATACAAACAATATTTGCATTCGAGTCATATTCAAATTTGTAGTCAATAATGAGTTAAAAATCAAAAACCAAAATTTTTTTATTTGTTTATTTTTTACGAAAAAAAATTATTTTCGCCCGAACATATTGGGAAGCTGTTCGAGGGAATGTGAACGGGCGTGAACACGTTCGTCGTGCTATGCAGGTATAGATAGGGGTATACGGGATACTAAAGAATATCATGTCGGGCTACCTCAAAGTTCCTTGCCTCCAGGTCTTGCCAGAACCCCGGTAGAGCTTCCGCAATCGGTGGGGCGAACCTCCCACAGAGGCCTTGACACGGATTACGGGTTTCAATCTCGCCTGTTGCCTTCCTCTTTGAACCAAGAGACTAGACTGAGAGTGAAAAGGGTACAAGGGGAGAAGTCAAGTCACTCAGATACAAGACATGTGCGCTCATACTCGTGTGAGAGGGCCTTGATACCTTGGCACGCCTGAGGGTCCCGCAATGGTGGTCAAACACGCAATAATACCGCCAAACTGAAGTCAAAACATTGAATGTTGACCACTTGGAGGTCCTTCAAATCTAGCAATATATCATGTGTAGAATCTGGTCACTCCTTCAAGTCAGCGTTAATCTTTCTGGTCAAGACGTTGCTACGTAGCTTAAGAAAGACCGGACCCAAAATAAAGCATACCCTTTTTTGCTCTATCCTGAATGCAGTAAGATGTGTAACAATATGTCGCAGTGTACTCAACAATATACAATACTTGTTGTTATCAACAAACCACATGCAGCAGTATTGACAGCTTGTGCCATAGTAGTGAACAACACTAGGCACAACGAGGATGACAACCTTGTCGTGCAGCAGCACCGACACCCTGTGCCACAACACTGGTTCGGTCTTGCAACTGGCAGCCCTGATCTAAAAGAACATCAATACCAGTTCGCAATAGTAGTGTTTATTGCCTCAACCAACAAGTCCGACTTTCAATGTCAAAGGCCAAACCATACGGCATGCAGCAATTGTTTTCGCCCCTCTCATCGCAACTCAACAAACCTCTAGCAACCAGCAGACATTCAGGCCGGAGGCAGCTACAATATTATCAGAAACAAATAACTGCCACAACAATTCGAGTTTCTAGCAGTAGCTTAGCTAATGTAGCAACACTTGACCGAGGCTACGACAACAATGTTCTACAAGTCCACAATCTGACACGTACCTCAACTTTCAGTTGTTTTTTCTTTTTTCTCAGGGTTGGGGAATGTCAGGGCAGCGGTCAGGATGCGGCCAATTCTGTCACTAGACTATAATCCCCAATGCCTGCACCATAAGTTGGGTAATGGTCCCAGAGTGTTTTCTTTTCCAGGTTGTTTGTGGAGGGATTTTCGGCGTCCTTCTTGTTTTATCGTTAATGAATTGCAAAGTTAGTTTTGTAAAAAAAAAAAAAAAAAAAAATCGGAGTGGGACCCAGGCTCGGCAAACACGGAGCGCAGTGAAATTCAAGGTCGGTAAAAAGAGAGAGGTCACTACAGGAGCGGCCAAATTCATCCAACTAGAAACCTTTCTACTCTTATTTTTTTCCGCAGCTGATAGTTGGACCAAACTTTTATTTCTAGAGGGGGAGTCGCAGTTCTGATTCATCACAGCCTAGATGCAGTTATTGTCGATTTTTTTGCCGATCTGTGGGGAAGATGGTCGTGGGTTAAGTTGGGGATCGAAGATCAGGAGTGGGTTGTTGCTTCCGTATATGCTACTACGGATAGCTCGGAGCGGAGACAATTCTTTGAAAATTTACCACTGTTTATTCCGGAATGTGAAAATCTCGTGATTGCTGGTGATTGGAACACATCCTTTGACCAAAATAATGAGGTAAGGGGCAGCAGGGATGCTAAAATCCTGTCTGACATGATGGCAAGTATGGATTTGTCTGAACCCCGGTTTTACCTGGTTTTCTAATATTCGAGAAGGTAAGGGTACTATCCGTCGTCGCTTAGACTTTTTCTTGCTTTCGCCATCGGCATGGCATGCCACGGTGAACATTGAGGAATTTGCTCACCCTGCTTCTGATCATAAATTGGTATTGGCGTCCTTTAATTCACACAGACCAGAAAGGGGCCCTGTGTGCTTTAGAGTTACACACAGATCTTACAAGATCCCAGGGTAGTGAGTTGGATGGAGAGATTTTGGGAGGGATGGAAGCAAAACTTGGAATCCTTTTCTTCAAAATCGGACTGGTGGGACGTTGGGTCTACGATTTTTTCCAAACATTTAAGTCTTTTTTCGCGTATTCTCGCAGCCGGAAGGAAGACCTATGAAGCTTCGCTAATCCGGAAGATTGACTATGTTGAAGCCCGTATGAGTTTGCACCCGATCTCCAATGTGGTGTGGAGTCCAATCAAAGAAAAATATATGGCAGAATGAGACGCTTACCAACAAGAGCAGTCAGAGGTGTGGGCTGAACGTTTGAAGGTCAAAGGTTTACCAGTATATGACCGCATGACGAGTGAATCCCTTCACAAACTGCTCCCTAAAAGACTAATATGCCCCATGAGTGAACTTATGCATCCCTTCGATCACGAGCTCCCAGTTGCTAGGGATCAGTCGCAATTATGTGCCTATGCGGCACTGTACTATCGGGACATCCTAACAACTCGCAGGCCAGAGGAGGATATCACCACGGATCTAACTGAATCCTCGGATCATTGGGCCGCTTTTTCTGCGCGTCTTCCAATTCAGGGTAAGTTAGATCTGGAACGTCCGATTACTGTAGAGGAAGCGGATGCAGCCCTACGTTCCATGGCAAAGGGGAAAGCCCCCGGGGACGATGGTCTCCCGGTGGAAGTGTATTTAAGCAGGATCTGGTTGATATTTATAATTAGGTTTGGTGGGTGAAAGTTTTTCGAAAGGAATGAGAAATGGCATTATCTCGCTTCTGTACAAAAAAAGGGATCGCTCAGAGATTATGAATTGGCGGCCTATTTCAGTGCTGAATGTTTCGTATAAGCTTCTTGCCAAGATCATAGCTAGACGCCTGGGCAGGTATTTGTCGGCTGTGGTGAGGAAAGATCAGGCTGCCTTCGTGCAGGGTCGTTCTATATTTGATAATATAGTAACGATCATATAAGCCTTGGAAATAACAGAAAACACGCATGTAGACATTTGTATCCTTATGCTCGACTTAGAAAAAACATATGACAGGGTGAATTGGACATATGTCCTAACCACCCTGAGACATTTTGGCTTTGGTGAAAATGTTTGTAATTGGGTGGTTGCACTGTATTCCTTATCTACGGCGTAAGTCATGGTGAATGGGGTTCTGTCGGATCCCTTTGCCTTAACTCGTTCTCTTCGCCAAGGCTGCTCTTTGGCACCCCTTTTGTTCGTTCTGCAGATTGAGAATTTATTGTGTAACATCAGACGGCAGCCATGTATCAGAGGCATGGCTACGGGCATTTCTCAATGTAGGGTAAAAGCCCTCGCGGACGATCTGTTTGCTATATCTGAGAATTTTGCCTTAACGATTATTCCGCCTTGTCGGAAGCCTCTGTAAACTGGTCTAAATCAGTATATTTTCTCCCAAGCCCGCACGTTCCGACTGTCAATTGGGGTATGCGGAGGATTGATCCCAATAACTCCGAAAGATTCTTAGGTGTGCAGGTATCTTTAGTATCTTGCACAGTAGATCAAGAGGGTATCCTCATTCAACGAACAATGCAAAGGATTTCCACCTGGGGAAACCCCCCTCACCTGTCGATCGTGGGCCGCGTTATGGTTATAAATGACTCTTTTTTTGCTTTGCTTTGGTTTGTTACCGCTGTTCGTCCGTTAAGTACCAACCTGTGCTCCCAAGTTCGTAGGCGCTCTGCAAGGTTTATCTGGAAGCCGTTCGCCAAAGAAGGTGAAGGTTTTCTGTCAAAAGTTGTTTGGGAGCTTCTGTGCTTCCCAAAATCCGAAGGGGGCCTTGGTCTGGTTGACCCTCAGCGGAAAAGCATACCTATGCTTGTCCGCTGCATAATCAGGGCTATGCTCTCCCCGGAGGAAGCCCATTGGGTTTCGATGGCGGAATTAATCTTGGTTGTAGAATGAAATATGTCGCGTCCCTCGGACGTATGGATCGGCCTTCTCCTCTACTCATATCAGAACAGGGTTATCAGATCTGAATTTTGGAAAGCTGTTGTTGGCTCCTGGAAAAAACTGAGACCAAACTCATGGCTCCAACCGTTGACGAAAACGGAGGTCCTACTCCAACCGCTGTTTGAAAATCCTATGATTCGGCGGAAAGCCGATGGCAGTTGGTTTTCGACAGATACCACTCGGTCCAGCTTTGGCAAAAGTTGGATTGAAAAGGGGGTCCTCAGAGTAGCTGACATGTGGGATGATATGGGGGTTAATTGGTTCAGCATTGAGGTCTATCCTTGGACCCCTGTGGTATGTGGAGGAAAGACTTTCGACAATTATTGAGGCCATCCCGGACCAGTGGAAATTTTTACTAAGCCCGGAAGGGGTAGATCCCCCTGGTACCTGGTACATATGTCGGTCCGTGGAGCCGTCGCCACTTTTTTGGAAATGGTCAAGCGTCAATCTAAATGGGAAACGTGAATTCCAGTGCTGGCAAGGTGTCGACCCATCAAAGCCAAGTACGCTGACTCAGCTAGAGTCTTCCTCACATCCCCCCCTAGGGGTGATGCTGGCTCACGTAAGAGTTTGGGAGAATTGCGATGAGGGGGGAAATTGGACATGTCGTGTATATGCTTTTGGTTCAGAGATATCCACTTTGAAAGTCGACCCAAGGATATGTGGCTGGAAAGGTGAAGCTATGGGCGGAGAGGACCTTGCATTGATCGAATATACCGTTTCTGAAGGGTATCTTGCTCAGAGGCCCTTCCGCACCCCACTGGAAGTGGCGATTTCCCGATGGAGTCAGGTAATGGACTGTGACAGAGGTAAATTAGCACGGGATATTTCCCGATGTTGGAAACAGTTGGCGGTTGCTCCTAACCTGCGCATTGCTGCTAATCTGTGGTTATTATTTCTTATGGATACACCTTCGACAGTTAATTTGGTGCAGAGGGGACTGAGGGTTGACCTTACGTGTAGAAGATGTGGCTGGGCCTATGAATCAACTGTTCATTTGTGGTACGACTGCCCCGCTGCCAAACGGATCTGGGAGTGGTGGCAAGCCTTCTGGGCTAAATGTTCAGACAACAGCTTGACGTGGGATAGGGAGTGGGTTTTGTTGGGAGGAGTTCCAGAGAATGTGGAACTGGAAAAGGGTTGGGGCTATATTGCCCAAGCGGCCCGGGCAGTGGGCTGTGAGGTTGTTTGGAAGGGGAGGAATCTGTGAGTATTAGAAGATAGGGATATGACAAACAAAGAGACCAGGAGAATGTTCAAAGCCTCATTGAGGCGCATTATCCAGGCGGATTGGAGGAGGAAAGGTAGGGGCCAATCTAATACCTGGTTCGGAGAAACGTGCGGCCTTGGGGGAAAGCTGGCAAAATTGTCAGCGGACAAATTGATCTTGGACAAGTGGTTCTGGGATGAGTAGGAATAATGTTAAGAACCTGGTACTCGGTTCAATATGTCCGCAGGAGAAAGGCAGTTGGTTTGTTTTCTCTTGGGAAGTGGTGGGAGTACTTGAAAGTTGGGTACAGTCCTACTTGGGACGGTCTGTCACCTTCGACAGGGATCTGTAGTTATGTGAGTGGTGAAGTGGGTTAGGGTTAGGCAGAGTAGTGTTGTTCCGGTGGGTTGGTTACGTAGATTGGTGGGTAGATAGCTGTTGTGTGGATTAGTTTTTCGGGCTGGGGTCGTTTAACGGCCCAGGATTTGGTCTACGCCTCCCAGCTCGCCTTCTTGTTTTCTGGATTGTGTTGGCTTTTTGGTCTGTGACATGTTTTCTTGATTTCTGGATTGTGTTGGCTTTTTGGTCTGTGACATTCTGTTTCCTAGGCTGGGTTTTCAGGACAGCGGTCTAGAATTGGCCTATTCTGTTCCTAGATTTTACCCAGCCCAGAGGCCATTGCCTCCTCTGTTGTTAAGTTGTTTGCTTTCCCTTTTCGAGCTATGCTCGTAAGCTAAACTGGCTGATGCTGCCAGGATAACTCCGGGTTGAATTGTGAGGTCCCCGGCCTCATTTTAACCTGTTATAATGAGCTTTCATGGAAAAAAAAAAAAAAAAAGAAGGTGCATATGGAAAGATACACCGCCAATATTTTTGTCTTTTGTGCATGTCGACTGATTACGCTCTTGGGGCTTTATTGACCAACCAGTGGACGCATTTCTTTATTGTGATCAGATCCATGATTTCGGCGCACTTGAACCTCTGTAGTGGTGTGGAACGAGGCCCTGTGTGACTCCGGTAGGGGATCCGCTGCTTGGGAACGGAGTGAGTCTCACGAGACGTGCCAAACAGGTGGACGAGACGGGCCGGGTTTGGGCGAAGAGTTGGGGCAAAATAGGGGCGGGAAGAGCGGCCCAGTTGTCGTTGCGCTTCGCAAGGGCGCGATTTCCCAGATGGGGTTGCTATTTCTTGCTGATGGCGTGCCGTGCGATATATTATTTTATAAATTTTATATTATTATTATTTTTATTTTATGCGATTCATCTTGCGTGCATCCGAGGGATGATAGGTTGCCACCTGTCAGGAGCGATCATGTAGTAGTTGAGTTCGGGAGCAGCGCAGATATACAATACACTGTTTACGACTTGTATTCTGAGTGATGCAGATCGACTGGTCGTTCATCATCATGAGAAGAGTCTTGGCTACGGGGGGACGTGCGGGAGCAGACGCGCGGCGACGGCGCGTGGCGGGATTCGGGGCGTCGATGTGCAATGGTTTCCAGTCTGCCTAGAGAAACAGCACTGCTCTCGGGCGACTGGGAGGGCGTGATGAGGTATAGTAGCAATAGGTGGACGCGGGGTGTGGGGAGCGGGAAGAGAGGGGGAACAATGACAGTCCAAGGACGTGTGGGGGCGTCAGCAGCGTTCGCAGGGGGAGTAGGCTGACGAGGAAGAAAAACGGAGGAGGAGAGGAAGAACCGGCCGAAGGAAGAGGCCGAGGAAGAAAGAGCCTTTTCTGATTGACTCGTCTGCAGTGCAATGACCCTGACTTTCAGCTGAACGAAGGCATGGCGGTGAGGTGTACATGATTCTGTAAAGGATGCGCAGAGCGGAGTGGAGCATCGAGGGGCGCATCCCAATCCAGAAATCGTCGATGGTGATCAGGAAGATGCCCTGTATGCTTCGTCTGTTTGGTCTAGCGACTGAGAATCTCTGATGTCTATCTTGCCTGCTGTTAGGCTTCACCCTTCACCTAAGCGTTCGCCGGCCGTACTTCCGTCTGCGTTGCGTGGGTTTCAATTCTCGTTGGTCTCGCCACTGCCTGTGGTTTGGTTTCTGGTGTTGCTTCCGATTTTGCCCTTTGTTATGCCATCGTGTCCATAATCAAAACCTGTATTGTGTGTGTATGCGCGCGTGCGTGGACGCCGTGATTGGGGATACGGAGGATCGGAGCAGCGAAATGCCCAGGATGCCGAATATAACGGATTTTGTGGAACGGCTGTATGGGGGGAAGAGGAGGTTGAAGCCCAGCTGTTCTGATTGTGATCGACCATCTTCGCCTTTGTATATGCCTGGCAAGCGAAGAAGAGAATGGGTTGGGGGAGGAGGGGGGGATGCAGGAGCGGCTCATTCCGATCCGCAGGAGTACGGGTGGAGGACGGGTTTCGAGAGGTCGGGGTCGGGATTATCCACCTCCTATTCGAAGAGGGGGCTCGCCGCCATCGCGGACTCCAGAAGCGACGAAGTCGACGAGGTTGAGTCTGCATTTTTCCGGATAGCTCCGGATGCCGTGGTTATGTCCTCGTCAGTTTCCATGACGGCTATGGCGGCACGCAGGAGTGACAGGAAACACCGACGGCACTCACTGCCGATGATTGATGGACTCATTCCTTCCTACGTTGGACGGCGTGATAGCTCCCCCGAACCTCCAACCGAGCGTCAGTTCAGGACATGCACAAGCCAGGACGCGATCATTATCAAGTCGTCAAGGAACGGATCTGTCTCAAGTAAAGATAGCGTTATAGGAGGCGCTGTTGGTGACAGTGGAGGTGGTGGACGGACTACCTCTAAGCCGTCGATGATGGTGCTCTCATCCAATCATCGTTGCGTTCTGTCTTCCCGGAAGAGAGCAGTTGCTGGGAATGGCCACCTCGCGTCATGTTCGCAGTCGACGACTCCGTCGGAGGACGATGACGGCGTGGAGACGGGAGAAGGAGACGACGTTGTGGTCTTTTCGCATAACGGAATCGGCAATAAAGCTCTCAGATCTACAGATTCCGAGTCGAGCTGGCGTTCCACACCAGGTGGCGGGAGGATGTTTGATAGCTGCAGGGGAGAGAGAAGCTATGCGAGAAAAGGGTTGTCTATTCCTCCTTCTGGCCCAGCAACTCGCGGAGTCGTCGCTGATAACGGCCTCTCTATCACGGCGTACAGCAGGAGGAGCGGTAGCGGTGCTGGGAGGGACGGTGGTGCTGCCGGTGCGTCGGATGGATTTGTCGTTGACAACAACACTGAGGTGCTTCATAAGACACCAGGGGTGAAATGGCAAAAGAGAGAGCGGGACACCAGTGTGGGTACTGTACAGTCCCAGCATGTGGGGACGACGAGAGGAGGACAAGATGGTGGGTTAAGTCAGACGTACGATCAGCATCAGCAAGGAAGAGGGTTCAGCAATGGAAGCGGTGGATCGGGAGTGTTTGTCTCGCGAAGCAGCGCCGATATTGACGATGAAGAAGAGCTTTCGAGGAGGACGCGCCACTTGGCGATACGGGATGCATGGAGCTCCGACGATGACGATGGCGCTGGCGATAATCGTAACAGGCGACGGGTGCATGAGAGGTATCCTGGCGAAAACTTCAGCAGCGCCGCTCCGTTTTCGAACGGTAAGCGCTCATCTGACAATGAGGAGGAAGAAGAGGAGGCGGCGGCGGAGGACGAAGAGAGGAGAGAGGAGGAGAGTGGCATGACTGAGGAGCGAAGTGAGACGGACAAGAGGGAGATTGAGGGGAGGGGCTTCTCACATGGAGCCGTCCAGATGATGGAGGTTGAGGATACGGGTTTTGACGAGGAAGCGGTTATGGCGGTAGTCGACGGTGACGCTGACGCCGCGGCAACGATTCTTAATCCGTCGATATCTAAGCGGGAATTCTACGTGCTCCAAAAGCAGGCGGTGGCTGATTTGGCGAAAGAAGCTGCTGACCTGGCAAAGGCGGCCGATTTGGCGAAGGCGAAGTTAGAGTCGTTCAAGCTCGGCATGTATAACCGGCGGGCAAGTTCCTATCGGGGTGATGACCCGACGAGCTATCTCCACTACCATCAAGTTGGTCTCCGTCATTCTCTTTATCGCGAGCCGACGGAAAGCGACTATCTGAGTTCAGGGGAGGAATTTCCTGAAGACGCGGGTTTGACTTCACCGCTTACTCCGAGGGACCGACGTAGCCGTCCTTTCCTTGACGAGCGGCGGCTACTCGAGACGCAGACAAGGCTAGCCGAGCGGGATGCATACAGATCGGCGCTCGTCGAGAGCGTTAGTCAACATCATCAGCAGCGATACTATTCTGGTTATTTAGTACCGTCCCACGTGACGGCCAGACGTCTAGGGAGCGGGAGGGGCAGCAGCATTCGGATGCCACCTTCACCAACACCATCGCCTTCAAGCTTTCTGGGAGGGAGAGGGTTTGGGGGTTGGGCGGATTTATCTTTTCGAGGGGAATCAGCGAGGAGGTCGCATGCGCCGTTCGTCATTGACAGGTCAGTGTTTGGACAAAGGGGAGGAGTGGGAGTGGGGCCACGGGCGGAATATCTCTCGAGCGAGAGACAGATACTTTCCAGTTCCTCTCCACGGAGTCGCTCTCCCCTGCTCCTCGGTCGCGGGAGAGCTCCTCCACCTGTCGACAGTAGTGATAATGATGTTAAGACTGTGGGGTCCAGGATGCAGGTAGGGCTCAGTATGCTAGCTGCCTCTGCCTCTGCTGCGAGGACTGAGCATGAGGACACAGCCAAGCAGTCGAAAGGAATGGAGAGTACTGACAACCTCCTTGTGCAGACTACTAGCGAGGAGCGTGATAAACCCGTCTCGATCACAAGCAGAGGAGGGGGAGAAGGTGGTATGGAGGGCGGGCACGTTCGGACAGCGAGCGGAGTTTTGTCGTCAATGGGATATGCGAGCTCCCTGTCGAGCGAAGGAGAAATTAGGACGGTCGGGAGGGAGGAAGCTGCTCCGCCCGCCCCGCCCATATACGAGAAATCTTGTTTGTCAATTTCCAACGGAAAACGCCCAGTCGTGTGGCAGGTGCTGCTGGAGAAGGCTCGTGATCCCGGCAGAGATCAAGAGCAGAAGGCCCGTACCCTCGAGATTGAGCTACTCGAGAAGAGGGCGGCTAGGATGAAACTAACGAGGGAGCATTCATCAGGACTGAAACGGCAGCAAATCCAACAACGGCAGGAAGCGGAGGCGGTAAAGGAACTCAAACAGAAGGACGCACCTTTGTCAGGGAGAGAAGTCTCGGCCATTGAAAAGCTGCCTGTGAGTCTGCTCTGGCGCTTTATTACCGTTGGTCACTGGGTTGTTTATGTGGTTATCATTGAGCTTCCCGACATTCCAACCGTTTCGTTGTTCTTTCTACGCCTTTGTAATGGCGCGCTGCACGGGCAGAACTTACTTCTGTCTCGCTTACGTCTTTCAGTTCTGTAGCCTCTTTCCACAAGCTTTGCGTACTTTCCACAAGCTTTGCGTACTCTCATGTCATCATACACTTCACAGTTGACTGCTTTGTCTTTTTCATCGCAACCTTTGTTTAGAATGGCATCCACCCACCATATGCACCTGTGTGTACTCCATCCCCTTTTCCATATGCACTAATCGTAGCCCGTCCTGCGGCGCGTCCTTCTTTGTCCTCTTCCCGTCGCTGTGTCAATCCGTGTCGGTTCTCCTGCACCACGATCGACTATCTTGTCCCCTCTTCATCATCGTTTCATCTTTCTACTTTTGCCGGCTTGCTGTCTACTCCCCCTCTAACACTGCTTACTACGACATCCATACTCTATACTTCCTCCTTACTCTGCGTCCTCCGTCTCTGGGCTTCACGTTTTCCCCTCTTATCCGCCTTTGTACTATCCTCGTTTCCCCCTTACCCGTCTGTGTCCTCTACTCTCCTTCCCTCCCTCACTCGCTTCTGCTTTCACCCTTCGTGGCCCTCCGCTTTTTCGTCTACTCCGGACTTCTACTGGCTGCCTTTATGTATTTTCTTCTCTCCCGGTCTTCATCCTCGCCTACTATCCCATCTTCTCCCCGTCTTCGACCCGCGTCTGCTAGATCATGAGTTGAAAAGTGATCTACATGTTCGTGCATCAAAACTAATCCGAGACAAAAGATTGGTTATGAATTGTCATGTGAAGGACCTGCTTGCGGTGCTGTTCGTGATATTGCAGCTTGGGACGCTTTTTGTCTGGATGTAGCTTAGATGCTGAAAGCGATAACATGGGTAAGAGTCTACTGGCATTGGAAACATATTACTCGTTTGCAGCAGGCAAATCTCTCTGTTCTTGCTTACTGCGCTGCCGGTTCTCCGTCTCTCCACCCCGGTTTACTTCACGCGGCCTCATTGTACATCGATGATGAAGTTACCATCTATTTGCTCTGCACCTGGCGTTCCCTTGCCCTGCCTGGATCGCCTTGGACTACCCCATTCCACCTTTCATCCTTTTTAGCTGTGCACCGGTGTCCTATGACCCAATATCCATCCTGGTGTTGTTTTTTCTCAATGTTTCCTGATGTGCACTCACGTGGGTCATCAGTGCGAGCCGGCTGTGGTAGATGAATGGCTAACGGTGAGAGTGATCTTGAATGCATGGGGCGGCATTCACACTCACATTCCCTCCATCAAGCAGTGGTACGAGTAGGCCCTAGAGGTGATGTACATAAATTCACGGCCAAATCGTCCAGCCTCAGGAGGTGGGCGAGGGAAGCTCAGTCATTTTTCATCTCGTTGTGTGGAAGCCTAAAGCAGAATCCATCAGAGATCCGATGGCTTGGGTTCCCTCGCCTGCGCTTGAGGGCGCTCTTGTTTTTCCCCGTGCGACCTTTGTTATTTCTTCTTTCACCCATTCTACGCTAGCGCGCGCTTTCGCTGAGCGGCTTGAGTGGCCCTCGTCTGTCGGTGCCTCCACGGCACCAGAACACTCTTCTTACCCATTTCCTCGGTCTGGCTCGCCCTCGCCGGGGAGGGACGATTTTTGCACGCCCATTGAAATGTGTTTGGTGCCGTCTGGCTTTCTTTTTGGTGCCCTGCTGCACGTGAATGCCAGTTGCCATTCCGTGACGGGCCTCTCCCTTCCCTCCCGACCATTGCGCACGGCGCCGTCTTTCTACGGGCTGTGTCTTGTCATCCTGTACGGATCTCGTTGGCCTCGACTCGTTCTCGTCCCCCGCACCTGCGAGCGTTATCTTTATTCGTTGCCTTCCCTGAACTGAACTGTGCTCGCCCGCTCCTCGCTTTCCCTACCACGACCCACTCTCCACCCCTAATTTTCCAGTTCCCCTTCTGGTAGATCTTACAATCCATCGCCAGTTCGCTATTTTCCTATCTTATCAAGTTTCGCATCCTCGGGTTCCCTGTTGTATATTCCTCGCGCTGCTTACGCGTTCTCTCCGTTACTCCATCCATGTGTCTGAACTTCACATTGTCCGGTCCTCTCCTTCGCTGCATTCCTTCTCTTTCTCCTTCGCTGCATTCCTTCTGCTTCTCCTTCGGCGTGCCCACCTTTCTCATCTCGCTGTCTTCCTTCGCTCGTGTCGGAGCCTAGTTCTTGCACTCTCAGGTTTCCTATTGCCACTTGTTGCATACCTTTCTGGGTGGTGCAGCGTCTAAATTGATTCTCGACTTGGCATGTTGTCCGCGTGCTGCTTGTGCTCTGCCTCTTCCTTTCGTCTGTTCATTTGCACTGAATTACTTATAGATCGATAATTTGCTACCAACGTTCGCTTTTCTCTGTCGTTTGCCTTCACCATGATACAACGGGCCGTGCGCGCCTTCTGGTCGCGTCCGGTGTTTACGCAATTGCCATCTTGGCCTCCCCTTCCCCCTCCCGCCCCCCCATTTCACACCGTACAACCGACCCTCACCCGAGCGTGGCTTTGCCGTTTTCCGTCCTGACCTACGGAGTTATAAGTCGGCTGTATCGACTTGCTGAAGATCACGTGGAAGGGACGTCCACTTGGAACGTGGCTTGCAAAAGAGGAGTGATTACTGTGGAAACAGGGAATGCGGGTGGTGTAGTGGGGTGCTGGTAGGAAATTAACTCAGGCAACTTCCCTGTGCTCGAAGTCGCTTGCAAATTATGGGAAAGGTGGGAGGGGAGATGGGACGAGCGGGGGGTCGCGGGCGGATGTTGTGGACTTGTTCATTGTGGAGCTCTTGGCATATGTTGATTCGTCGTAGCATTTTGACGAAGTTCATGAAATGCCTCTTGATTGATCTACCGTTTATGCTGGGTTATCTTGGAATTGATCGAATCTTCAGTGATGCAGCTAAGGTCTTCGGGGGCGGCAATTCGGATGTCTGGCCGTTGTCCCCCTGACCGCGCGAGTATAGGCGATGATAAAGTTATTGCGGTCAATTCTGCTGGACGAGTGACCTGCTCTAGAACCAGGGCAGGGAGATTCCTCGTGGATTTTTGTTGTTATCAACCTACGGATGATGTTATGGTCATCGTAGTGATGTGAGTTTGCCAACGGTTGAGATTTTACGTATCCCTTCGCCGTGACTGCCTTGCAGTAGTGGGATCTGTGATGGCGGTCAAGGGAATGAACGCAATGTCGTGTCTAGATGTAGATGAGTGTGATGAGAATCTCCACGATCTGGATTCAATGCACCCCTCCATTGTGACATGCTGACCGGCCGCAGCAGGATATGCGATGACGGTTATGGGGATGATGTGAGTGTCAATCACTCTGATGTCCTTCTTTATGCGAAGACGGAAAGCAATCGTAAGTGGGCATAGTCGATGCTGTCGGCAGTTATATTGGCGGCCCTTTTTTTGTTTTTTTGGGAGAGGAGTCTTGAGCACGTTCAAGGCAGGTACATGATGTTTAACTCTCACAGCACATCACTCTGACCTGTGTTACCCTCCGCGAAAGGTGCTACCTTGTGACAGGAGGCTGACAAATCTACTGGCAGATATAAAGCTGACAAATCTACTGGCAGAGATAAAACTGACCGACGGCAGATATAAAGCTGACAAATACTCTCGATCTGCACATGAACCACCTCAGGAGTTCATCTCGCGTCTACAACTTTCATAATACCCGATTTCGAAGCTGGTAAGCTATTGTCTTTACCCAAATAAAACGCCCGGTCTTTATCGCTGCTTCTGGACTGAAAGTCGCACCAAAGGCAGCTATAATGACCGGACGTTCTACTCGGGTGACGACGGTAGGCAGTTCCGTTAGCGCGACTCAATCGACATCAGAGTGGACTCGAGGTTGGTTCTGAACAGGGGGAGTTATAAGGAAGAAGAAAAAAACTGATTTTTTTTTTTTTTTTTTTTTTTTTTTTTTTTTTTTTTTTTTTTTTTGTGTGTGTGTGTGAGGTGGAATTCATTTTTCCATGTTTTCCTTCCTTTTTTTTTTTTTTTTTTTTTTTTTTTTTTTCGCATTTGCGCTCTGATACCCCCAATACGCTTAATCGGAGCCTTGGAAGCGCAGAAAGGTACATAAATAAAGATCGTCTCTTTTGTCGACTGGAGAATGGAATGGAATGCTCATTGATATCCTCCATCTGCACATGTGTATTGTCCATCTGCATGCACAACATATTGAGTGAGTTACGGTTGGCGCTGTTCTTTTGTGATTCGTCGGATGTGTATTGTCCATCTGCTGCGCAACATATTGAGTGAGTTACGGTTGGCGATGTTTTTTTGTGAATGGTCGGATCAGACATCTTGAGGCCACGAAGATTTCTTGCGGCCTTGGGCCTTGCCACCATTTTCTCCGGGTACAGAGGTGGTTTAAGTAATGTGCTCGTGCCGAGCAGCATGCATTTTGAGAAAGCATGCTAGTTGTTTGCCCTAAAACTGTCACCGTTGACTGTAGATGCTAGGAGGCCGTCTAGCGTAGATAATATACTTTTTACTTCCGATAACTTGAGTGAAGAAGTTGAACAAAGGGCCTATCATGGCACTAATATTGGAAATAGGTGAAGAATTTCTGATATCTGCAGTGGTGATCACTCACCCCAAATTGGGGATTCCCCACTACGAAAAATATAGAAGGGGAAACCAACGGAGGGATCTATAGGCACATTTGCTCCAGCACTAGTCCACGCTGCTCTCCGCCCTAGCAGCGAAGAGCGTCTAGATCCTGTTCGTTTCTGGACTGCATCCTATTCGATCCGTGAATCTAGAATTTCAGGATCTCGAACCATATGTTTTTCCGCCAATTTCAATGTATGCTATCCCTCTGCCTGTCTTTGGTGGATGGGAAACGGACGGGATGGACACTTGGAAATGCACCTGGCGTTCCACAAGTGGTTCCCGTATAGAACTACTTGGTTCTATGATTGCCCCTCGTCCAAGAGCAAGGGGTGCACAGACAGGCTGGTACATTGTGACGGGGCAATTGTGAAATAATGTTCGGACGAGTGGCGACTGTGGAGTTGAAGACGGGGCAATTGTGAAACAATGTTCGGACGAGTGGCGACTGTGGAGTTGAAGATGTGGTAAGTGACTTCTTCCTTCGGTTGACCGTCTTCGTCACTTCTCTGCCGTGTGAGAAGCGACATGCATGTCTGGAGCGTAGAGGAGCATTTATTTTGTGAATTTCCTTGGTGGATGGGTGGGAGGAGGAATAGGAGGAAAGGGGAGTAAAAGAGAAGGAAGGGAAGCGCGTGCAGCGGGAGAAAAGTGTCAACTTGCAAGACATTTTGCCTTGCCTCTGGCCCCCTTACGTGTTACTGATGTTCGATTGATTGGAGAAGGGAGAGGAGGGGAAGTGCGCTCTGAAGGTGAGGAAGAGAGGCATCTGCAGGCCTGTCTCGCTGTGTGTGCCTTTCAGCCTTTTCTCCATTATAACCTGGATTAGTGGATTGCAGCCTCTATGATTTCTCGTTCTCACTCACTTCTTTTCCATGTTTATCTAGCATGGACACTTCCCGCAACGATTCTTCGCCCCTGTTGTTGTTCTCCATGCAGTACAATGCTTGTCTGGTTGTGCGCATTCTCACTTCTCTGTATGTCCTGATTTAGATTTTGGTCTGCTCAATACTGCCTCTTCCGCGTGATCCTGATTGAGCTTGATCGAGCGCCTGGCTTTCTGTCCCTCGAACTTGAAACATGACAAGGGTTAGGGCTCATTCACATTGTACTATTGTTCTCCGTTCAAGGGCGTGGTTTGAGTGGAGGGTTGGTCTTCTCACGTCTGCGGAACAGAACACATCACTAAACATGTGTGAGAAATAACAGGAAAATGGTCGCATTATCAAGAAACTGTGTGAAAAATATCAGGAATATAAATGGGGAAGTGGAAATGGACTTGAATTTCTACGGTGAAGTGGAAACGTCACCTTAAAATAATGAACGAGGTCACCGTTTCCTGCTGTGTAATGCCCCGTCGTTTTACCCTGGTCTTGCAATTCGAGGCAATCTTTGCAGGCATATGCCGTCCTTCCTGTTCCCCACCCTGCTCTCCAAGCTCTTCTGCCATCCTGAGCCTTCTCTTTGCTGGTCTCTGCTATCCTCTCCCTACAGCACGTTACCTCGTGGCCATGTCTTTGCCGTCTCGTAAACTCCTATGGAAACGTCTTCCAATTGGCCACCCTGCTCTCCTGAGCTCTTCTGCCATCCTGAGCCTTCTCTTTGTTGGTCTCAGCTATCCTCTCCCTACAGCACGTTACTTCGCAGCCATGTCTCTGCCGTTGTCCCTCCCCTCCCCGCTATGCTTGTCCGCGGTCAAGTCCTATGGAAATGTAGCGAAAATGAAGATTAAGGAAACGAAAGCATGAAAAGTGTAGAGGAAAGAAAAAACAGAAAAAAAACCTGGACTTCGAAGTGCTGACTAGCACACTGCCTATGTCCTAGCCCTCTTCTTTTTATAGCTTTTGTCTTTCACTTGTCTACTTCTGCGAATGCTGCCGCACTTCCTTGCCACCATTATCTTATTCTCCCCTTTCTCCATTCCGTCTTATTCTCCCGTTTCTATCCTGTGCACACACACACGTGCACATTTATATGCCCTACCTGAGCTCAGTTGTCTGGCCTGATGGGGGATTTAGTAAAATGTTCTGTTATGCCCGACTAGAGTAAGTTGCTTCCAGAAGACCGTGGTTTGGTAACTCTTGTGTAGTTCAGGCTTCTTTCATTTGTTTGCTTACGGCCAATTGCAGATGGATCTCTGTGGGCTGGTCAGTACTACACTCCTCCATCATTCTATGTGAACCGCTGTAATATTTTCACTGTTGGCGGATTTTCACTTTGGTGCTTGTCCAAGCAAGAATAACCTGCGGAAGTGTGTGTTTTGCAAAAGTGTGTTTTGCTTGATGTGAAATCCTTTGATAGCCTGCGGAATACATGGAGCTCTATGCTAACTTTTGAATTACACATGAAAAGGATGCACAGCAGTAATATTCTGTAGGAGGTGTGGGCTGTGGATTGTGAAGGTTTATCTTTGATTTGTTGCCTGTGCTATGAACCTCACAGTTCATCACCAATGAGTGCACACATAGGCATGCATCAAGCACATGTGAGATGACAAGAATTTCCACACTGGATGCCAGAAAGTTGAAAACCAGATAGCTCAGCTTATAACTTCTAGCAAATTATCACAAGAGCAATAAGAGTTCAAGTCACCAGCGCTCGTCAGCGCTTACAAAGGTAACCAGTAACCAGCGTCATCTCTCAGGTAAGTATCTCTTTCCAGCTCTTCTTCTCTCCCTGTCTTTCCTCCCTCTCTTTCACTGGTCTTTTCTCTAGCTATGTCCTCACTGTCTTCTCTCCTTAAATGCATGCACACTCACAAACTACTACTCAAGGATCTATTATGGATGCATCCACTGCTAGGCCCACTAACTGCCACTAGCAAGCACTAACACTCTGCACTGGCGCAGCTATGGCTGCGTTCTCCCTGCCAGAGCTAACTCTCCCAGTCTCTTTCTCTCTTAGCACAGCACCATGGCTCAGCGCCCTGCCCCTCCCAATAGCGCACAAGTGCACCAGCACTGCCACACTTCATGCGAATGAGCAATCTCCCCGTATGAGGAGGCTGGCCTGTCCTTATATCGTCTTGGACTGAGCTTCAACTCGTCCCAGCCTCTGCTTCTTGGGGCTTGACTTGGTTCTGGTCCCACATCCCCACGGCCTGTTTGCTTCAGAATGTCAGGGCCTGGTACTGTTCCCAAATTTTCATTGGTGGGCTGCTGCTTGGGCCTACGAGTTACGACTTTTCAATTGTGGATCATGACTTTTGACTGTGGTTTGTGACTCCTGCCTCTGGGACACGACTTTTGCCTGGGGAAGTGTCATTTGCCTGTGGGATGTGACTTATGACTCTTTAATATGAGATGTGACTTTTACCCCTGGGATGTGACTGTTCATTGACCTCTAAGGTACTTCGACCTCAATGTACCCGACTGTGACTTCTTTGAAACTGACCGACCTGCCCTGTGACGGGGCTGAGGCAACGAGGCTGGGAGAGACAGGGAGAGAGTGAGGGCACACACACACACACTCACTCAACTCGATGCAGACTCGACACGACTCGACGGACGCAGACACGAACTGGCAAAGTCGCAAAGTCAAAGTCTTGGATTTCCGAACACAAGGTCGAAGCAAGTCACAGTGTCACACTGAGTACGAGTACAGCAGAAAACTGGTACGAGACTGGTCCCCGTACCGTACGGGGAGCCGGTATAAGTACCGGTGACACTTATGGTACCAGGGGTATTTCTGCAAAGGCCCCGAGGGCAGAACTAAAAAATGCGGTATTTGAAAGTGGCGCCCGAATTGCAGCATGGCGCCAGTTGTCCAAAATCCTACGGTACCAAAGGAGGGGTTTGGAAAAAGGATGCCAGGCCGAAAACGGGATGCAGCCGAAACAGCAAAAAGATAGACCAGGTATCGAGCCCTGGCGGAGTCAGTAACACTATCCCCTCCCTCTAGAAGGCAACGTCCCGGCTGCCAAAAATCATGAAGCAATGCTGGAATCTGTGAAGGACGGGACGGGGTCGATCACTGGTTAACAAGTCGAAAGGGAAGAGGGGTATAATGTGGGTGGCATGGGCTGCAGGAATAAGAGGGAACAGGGTTTGATACCGGTGAACAGAGTTGTCCTACTGATGAACTACGGGGGTTGCAGGGAACAGGGTTGTCCTACAAATGAACCAAAGGGATGGCAGGGAGCAGGGTAGTCCTACTGATGAACTAAGGGGGAACAGAGTTCAGGGAACAGGGGACTTCTATTGATGTTCTACTGGGTAAGGGAAACGGTGTTCAGGACGACAGGGTATTTCTATTGATGTTCTAGTGGGTAAGGGAAACAATGGTCAGGGGAACAGGGGATGTCTATTGATGTTCTAGTGGGTACGTGGAACAATGGTTAGGGAAACATGGATCTGCTAATGATGTTCTTAGAGGGTTGTCAAAGTCGGGAAAAATAAAAATGAAATTTTTTGTTCAGGATGCAAGGGCTGGTGTGTCCGAAGGAGTCGGAAACAGAATCTCATGTAGGAACAAAGTGCCCAAGTGTCTTGAAAGGGGGTCTGCAGCGGTCTTGATCTGGTCTTTGGAGTAGGTGTTTGAAGCGGTCTTCAGCGGCTGCGACAGGTAGAAGTCCAAGAAGCGTAGCAGTAGTTCAAGTGTCAAAGTCCAAGTGCTAGGGTGTGTCCGGTACAGGAATGAGGTCTGTCTGGAAGCAAGGAAGTTGCAGATTGATGCAAAGATCCATGTCACAAGTTGCTGCTCCAGTAAGTCGGCGAGTCGGGATGCCAGCCGATGAAACAGCATGGTGGCCAAACCAGCTGCATAATCTCTATGAACAGTAAGGCAACAGGCCATCGTCCTCGTGCGCTTGCCATTAGATCCTTTATCGCCGACGTCACGCAGGTTCACAAGCATTGGACAAGAGAGACAAGGTAGTGGAGAGGACAAATGGGACAAGGCTAGGCGAGGGCAAGGGCAGATTAGACATCAGGAATGAAGGTCAAGGGGAGGGTGGACTGAGGAAGTAATGAGACAACCACTGTTTGGGAACACCTGGACTACAGACACCCATAGCAGGATCTTTTGCAGCACGGACTTCCCCTGGAGGGGGTGGATAAAAAAACATATCACTCGTGTAGGGCACCTCTGGGACGAAGAGAAAGGATTGGGTGCGGCCCGACCAACTGAGGGGCAGCCTCCGGTACTGTCATCGGACGGCGGCAGCCCTCGACGAAATAGTGGAGCCCCTCCCCCTCGCATTGCTTCCATGATGCCCTAGTTGAGCTCTACCAGGTTGGGAAGGGTGGGGAACTAAAAAGGGAGTCGGGACCCCTTTGTCTGGCTTCAGAAGGAAGAACTTTATAGGATCAGAATGCTAGGGGAAGGGAACGACCATCCCACCTACAACCTGAGACACCACTGTCCGACCTGGCCCTGGACCCGGTGGAATAGCAGTGGATAGCCCCAACAGCCCGAAAAGCCACCAGGAATAAGCCGCAGTAATTAAGCACACTAAAAGCCAAGCCGGCCTATAGGATGCTAAGGACTGAAAGATACCAGGGAATGAGTGGTGGCAATGACATTTGAACTTGGATAGCCACATCCTAAGGCCGATCCGCCAGTTCCAGGGAACAAAGATTAGGCCAGCAAAGATCTCTTCACTTCAATGGCAGATAGCGCATCGGTGCCTTCCCACCAACTAGCACCAACGACTCGATCATAGACCACACACAGTTGGAGCAACACGGCAGGGTGCAGCCATGCTACCAGCAAATTAGCGATGTCTCCAGGGAGACAATTGAACACATTCTTTTGCAGTGCCCAACTTCGATTTTGACACGGTGATGGTGGGAAAGAATCTGGAGGCAGATGATGCCAAACCACCGATGGCCACGGAAGTGGAGAGCAATCCTGGTACGATATCAGCCGGAGATGCAGACGGAGGTCTTCGTGAAAAACATGTACAGGCTCAATTTTGCCGGTACTATGAAGGCAGCGGTGTGTGCTAGCATTGGATGGGGCCAGGGCTGAAGGGGAGGAAAGAGTTGAACTGATTAAGAATCTGATGCAGCTGGAGCTTGACATGGAGGTGGCAGAAAACAAAGCAAACACTGGACTGTGACGAACTGTTTCCCGTAACCACGCGACTTTCTGCGTGAAGCTGCTTCACGGGTTCGGACGGGTTGGTCGGGTGAGGAACATGAGGATGGGTCGGCCGGGCAGGTTGCATGGATGCCCTCGCTTCTTTCTTTTTGGACTTTCGGGACCAGGGCCGGGAAAGTCCCGGGTAGGCAGTTAAAGTGGTCGGGCCTTGGCGAGCGCGAAAGATAACTGTTGCCATAGCTTCTTTCTTGTTCTGCTGCGGGAACTGGGAATTTTGGCGCGATCACCGCGCGGGAATGTCGTTTTTGAATTTTCGAACTGATGCCGAGCCCCCGCATGCTCTCGGAATTGTTTTCCCTTCGGAATTTTTTTTTGTAAATTAGGATTTAGATAGGAATTTAGGAACCTTAGAAATTTCTGCTGCACCACGCTCCTTGCTTGCGCACGTCTCGCCGCGGTGTGGACTGCGCTCTGACTGTATCGCGCCCTTAATCTTGTGTGTAACTGTAATTTTTGGCGGGGCCCGACGCGATTGTAACTGTACTTCTTCTTATTGATTCTCTCGTATTTCCCCGCCTTCTCCTTCTCTGTCGTGCATACCTCGTCCTCCATTCTAATTGGCCTAAGCGACTGCATGACCGGATCGATGCGTGGAGTGTGGCTACGTCCCCCGCGCTGGGGCCTAACCATGCAGACGTAGACACTTCTTGCTCTTCCCCTTCCTTTCACTTAGGCATAATCCCGGGTTTTTCGCACAAGCATGTATGCTATGAATTTCGCAAGCGCGATTAGTTTGTTCTCTATGAATTCGAAGTTAGCGCGGTCAGTGAGGATCGGTTAAACAAGGAAGCTTGGAAGGTGAGTAGACGAGAGAGTTGGGCGATCCGACGAGCTGGTGCCGAGTATGCGGGGTTGACGTGGGGCCGCGACGGACTGTGGTGCATGGGCGAACCTGGCTTGCATACCCGGACTAAGTGGGGTGACAACTCTGTATGGGTGCGAGGCGACGGACTGCCCTCAGCGGAGGTGACGTGGAGTGAGAGAGAGAGAGAGAGAGCAGACGTGTCGGAATGGTGTCTTTTCTCCCCTCATTCATGTAATTTTGACAACGGGCGCCAGCCATCTTTTGATCTTTTTGCTCGCGGCTATCTCTGACTTTCCTTCTTCTTGGTGAATGACGAAGGATTTGATTTTCCATCCGAGTTTCTGTTTCTCTGTATTGTCGGATTGGGTACGATGATCGGCTGAGTATGACTTTTGCGCACCCTGGTCTATGATGATGTGAATGAATGATTCGTTTGGCTGAAGTGGTGTGATGTATGTGCACTAACCGATTTCTCGCCCTCATTCTCCCTCTTCTCTAGGAAATAGTATGATCAATCGTGTGCCCGCCCGAGAAAGCTCGACCCTAAGGGCCATCGCTTTCCCGCACGGCTACAGATATACACCTGATGTGTTCTCCCGCATTTCTTTCTCCTTATTGAGAATTTGGGTGTATCGACCCCTCGGGCGCTTGCGATAGACCTTTGTGAGCTCTTTGGCTTAATGGAAATGCATGTCGTTCTCCTTGTAAATGGATGGATGTAATGCATGAGTACATGTCGATTTCTTATTCCCATTTTTTTTCGAGGTCGTATGGACAAGTCTGATGGGAAATTTCGCCGTATGTCTCGACCAATGAGCGAATATTCGATTCGATGCATAATCGCTCCCTGGCTTAGATGACTTTCCCGTCAAAAAGTAGCCATCTGATACTGATCCATGCGGATGAGAGCGCGATTTTGTGCACTCACGTGTGGGCGCGACCGAGAAGGACGTCGCTCACACGCGTGTCCCAGACCCCATGACGCAATTTACGACAGCATGGATCACGAAATTTCGTTTCATATCACAGATCGAGAAAGTCTGAGGCACAGGCGATTCTGGGATATTGGGAGTGGGAAAACGCCTGTCTTCTCGCACGACCCAGACCCGATCCTCCAAAAGTTCCCTATCGGACAGGAGACGAACGGGTCTGTGAATGAGACATTAAACGGGCCTTAAGCGCAATCCCTTTTCCCTCCCAATTCCCCAGCTCACACGTAACCCACGTCATTGCTCAACCTGGTATCGTCATCCTTGAAACGAACTTCCCTCCCTACTGCCTCGTATTGCTTTTTCATTGCCTAACTGCTATCCCCTGGCATGCGATCGCCCCCTATTGGCCCTGAACCTCGTGCTCCGAATGCGAGCAAGACAGCGAGTACCGAGCCGCGGGCTTCGTTCGACGAACCCGGACGGAGGCCGTGCAGTGATCACACAGCCTCCGACTGAGGCCGGCCTCGTCGGATTCCAAGGCTTGCCCCGAACGACGTCAGCAGTTGTTTGGGCAGCACGACCCCCATAGCGTTCCACCGGTTCATCAAATCCGAACCTGGGCCCGCCGCGGAAACCCGTGGGGATAGTAACTTCACTTCCGAAGGCATAAAAGCCAGACGCGACCCGCGCCTACCATCTTGCAGAATTGTCCCTGAAACCTCGCACAGGAGACCCCAGTTCCGACCTCGGACTCCACCGCCGCTTTCCGAAAATCCTTGGCACGCCCCCCTTTTTTCGCACTTCCAGACCCACTCCCACTCCGATCAGGAAGTCGCGTTGGGCGTGAGGTTGGTATCGGAACCGACACGTGGCAAGCTCACGGATTGACAAGCGGGTAGTCCCTCTGGTTAAAACGATCTGGCAAACCGAGGGCGATCTAGGCAAAGGAACGCGCTGAGACGCGACCAAATATTGACCCGGTGTAGGTCGGCGGGTCGGCAGGCCGTCAACATGAACTCCAATCAAGCGCAAACGCTAATGTACAACTAGGAGGGGTACCTATTCCCACGCCACCAGTTCGAGCTCGCGCACCTGTGTCTCCACCTGATTTGTATCTTTTTGACCCCGCACATCACCTAACCGGAGCATGGCTGGCCACATTGCGTGTGCAACGATACGACAATGATGAAGCTCGAATTAACATCCCCGCCAGGTTGGGAGGGGATGCGCACCACTGGTTCAGCAGTTACGTTTGGGTGGATCTCCCGACCTTCGAGCGGGATTTCTTAAGCCGATTTGACTATATCCATCCGTAACAGACCCTTTTTATGATCAAAGATCGGGTTTAAAAACCCCTTGAATCCATTACTGAATATCGTAATAGGTTTTATAGGATGTTCGTCAAAACATAGAGAGGGGAAGAGGTCGGGAGAGATCTATTCATCGATGGGCAACGTAGCCGAACAATGAGGGCGAAATTGTGAAAGCAGTTCTCCCCAATCAATCATACCCTGCAACAGATCATTTATGCTGGGGAGGAAATGAAACGAAAATTTGCCGTCAGTTTCCTAGAAGGTACCCCAGGCCCTAGGGAAGGGGATTCCTCAGAATTGGCCAGAGCGAAGGCCGAGCTAGGTGCAGTTTAAAACAAATTCGAAAACATGGGTTTAGTTTCTGGTTCTCTCACCTATCTAGAACAAATCGCAACCAAGAGGCCAGTGTCGGACACAACTACGGGATTGCCTGTAACTGTTATGGCCGCCTCTGCACCTCCCCCGGACGCCTCGGCAAGGCCGAGCGAATCAAATGCCATACTGGAACTAACCCAAACATTAGTTAGCTTGATGCAGGAAAGTGAGAAGGAACAACATGAGCACAACGCCATGATAGAATCGTTAACGAGGTCGATGCGCCCCATTGCCGTCAGAGCCGCACCAATGGCGCAAGGAATCGCCCCCGCTCAGGCCATGGGCGGAGCGGTGGCTTATATGAGTGTCTGTTACACGTGTCACCAGTCGAGCCACATAGCTCGAGACTGTCCACTCCGACCAGCACAAGCTCGAGTTGGAGCTGCCCCTCTGGCCGCTGCGCCTGTGGCCAACGGGCCAGGGAGGGTGGGGACAATGATTGAAGAAATGGAAGGGGGAAGTGCAGTGGCCACTACTGAAGAAGCTGCGAAACTTATCCCGCTTGACCAATATGTTGCATTGGGTTACCCGGGATTGGGAATGATCGGAACCATCCGACCTTCCAATGAACAGCAAGAGGTGGCCGAATGGAGACCTTTTCCGGGAGAAATAGAGCCGGGCGGTCCCACCTTCGTTACTCGCGAGATCGATGTTTAGAACATCGTCCGAGCCTTAGATCATCGCATTCCCTTGCCAATCGGATACTCGTTGTCCATATCGGAGCAAGCCAATGAGCTACGAAACACCCGCGGACCCGTCCGTGGGGTCGAGCTCGGAGGGCGGCCACATATATGGCCGCACCCACGACTGGCCTCGACTGCGCTGCGGACGTGAATTTACCGTATTTTTCCTAATTTATTTAATAAGCCAAAACAAAAAAACAAAGGGTTATAGGGATTTTTAAACCCTCCAACCGCATATTTTATTTTTCTGGAAAAAAATCATGTTAAAAAATTATAAAAAATCAAAAACATAAAAGGTTGAGAAGAGATTTTTTTTTTTTTTTTTTTTTTTGGGGGGGGGGGGATTTTTGGTCGGCAGTTCTTTGTATTCTTCACTTTTACATAATTTTTTTATTTTTTTTTGTTGTGTAGTAAGGAAACAATCAAGGAATGGGAAAAAAAAAATAGTTTTTTTTTTTATTTATTCCTTTATTGTTTCCTTATCATAGTGTGTGTGCGTGTGCGTGTGCGTGCGCGCATGTGTGTGTATGTGTGTGTGTGTGTGTGTGTGTGTGTGTGTGTGTGTGTGTTTTCC
>BFEA01000282.1:624273-639043 GCA_003427395.1 Chara braunii | reverse complement strand
CACTTACCTGCTTTGCACTCTGTACTTCACACAGCAGAGCACATGTCTTGCAGCAAATCAACCACCACATCAGCAGACATGCAGAGTTGCAAACAGTGCAAAGCAGGCACAAGACTAAAGAAACAGAGAATCTTTTTTTGAAAAAGGTATCATTAACTTTGGACTTCGAACTTTTGGATTTAGTAACTCAAGTTCATAAGTTCATATATAACTTAAAAGTTCGAACTTCACAGTTCAATTCAGAACGTCAGAGTCTTAAGTTCATAACTTCATATATAACTTAAAAGTTCAGACTTTGCAGTTCAATTCAGAACGTTAGAGTCTTCAGACTGGCAGCACTGTCAGTGCTCTCTCGCTCTCTCTCTCCCCAACGGGCAGCAACAGTTGGCGCCACGTCGAAACGGTCGCTTTGAAATTGCTCGAGCGTGTGCGAAACCCGCCACCCCAAAAACCTGCAGTGTCTTGTGTTTGGACCTCTAGGCCCTGTCCGGTGGGGTGAAACAACATTGAAAAATCAACCCATTATTTTTCTAGGGGCGGCCAGGACCAGATAAACGTCCTGGGCCGCCCCAATTTTTTTTTTGATTTTTGCCCCAGAGGCCGCAATCCAGACATATTGTTTAGATACCAGACACCAGACACCGGACACCGGACTGTCTGGAACCCGGTCTAGACGTCCGGGCGGTTACCATGGTTTAGTCGCAATTAATAAAGGAGTTCAAAAAAAAAAGGAAGTACTTCTGAACAAAAAAATTCGAAAAAGAATTTCAAAAAATGTTTTTTTGAATTTCAAGAAAAATTGCAAAAAGAAATTATATGAATTAGAATATATGAGGAAAAGAATTAATTAGATTTATTTTTGAATTTCCAAAAGAAATATCGAAAAAGAATATAATTAATTTTAACGTGTTTTTAAAGAATGAAGTAGTGTAATGAACCCAGATCGTGAGACAATTGTCAACAATGCAAGTCCAGATAAATGTTCATCGGTTGATGATTACTAATAATCAAAAATCGTGATCAGACAGAATGAGGTGAGATATCATACACAGACGAAGAGAGAGGAGGGAGAAGAGACAAAGGAGAGGAAGAAAAAATGCCGACTCCTGCTTCGGGCTCCCTCCTCCACTGCCACCTCAACAATCAATAGTCTAAACTAGTATCTGAGTATCCTCAATGTGCCACGCGGCATGGCTAATCAGTTCCACATCAGCATCTGGAGCAATGTTGACATGAAGACCACCAGGTACGTATCCTCGAACTCCTCACAGCCCTGATCTCCTCTCGAAGTGACAACAAACATAACAGGAATGCCGCTTACGCAGTCCCCTCAATAGAACATGTGGCAGCAGCCACGTCAGCCAAATGATACACGTGCCAGCAGCCATATCAGCGAAGGCACATGGCAGCTGCCACGCCAGCATGCCAAGAAGACAGGAGCAAGCTGACCACCATGCCAGACAATCAGCGCCTTGCCAAGTCACAATGCGAGCAGCGTCGAGCCAGCGTCGCAGTGTCAAGCCAGCGTCGAAGTCAATGCGTGAAGCCAGCATCAACGCAAGACAGAATGAATGTCAAAGCCAGAAAGTCAACTCTTATGTAGTGTTGACGCGGGGTTTGGACATCGGCTGCTGTATCCCTCGGTCGTCCAGATCTCAATGCGAATGAGGGCTCAGATCGGCCTGAAACCGAATTCCCTTCGGCCTGGATGCTGTCAGGTTACCTGCGCACAAGTGAGTGTATCCAACCCAGGGCCTGGGTGCGGTACCTTTGACTCTACAGTTGACTTTGACTCTTGAATTTCCTGTGTGCAGCGTTCGGTCACACAGCCACACTTGACAGACTCAGGCCTGGGCGTGTCTTGGTCGCACAGCCCAGCGTAGACCTTCTCAGGTCTGCGTGGCCTGGGGTTGAGTTCTGGGCCCCAGGCTACTTCTGAACAGGGTTATTACATTCCTGCCTGGGGTTGAAACAAGATTGCATATTCTCTGGTCCCTGGGGGCAACCTAAGAAACCGATCCCGGTTCAGTACATCAATGGGACGTTTAGGCTTCAACCCTTTGTGAAGTGCATTTCGGGTTCGTCCAGTAGACGTGTGGACACTATTGTTATATGCACTTGCAATCTTAGGGAAGTTCTCGTCCCAATCAATCTGATCGGGTCTAATATACATACGGAAAAGTTGTTGGCACAGACGGTTCATCTGTTCAGTCTGGCCATTCGTTTCGGGATGCCTCCCTGACGACATGGTCATTTGTGTGCCATAAGCTTCCATCAGCTTTTGCCATCGCAAACTGGTGAACTTGACATCTCGATCAGACACAATGGTTTTGGGAAACCCATACTCAGGAACCCATCGCATTTGGAATTTCTGAATGACAAGTTCGGTACGTGCTTCTGCTGGTAAGGGAACAAACATAGCGTATTTAGAGAAACGATCCACAATTACCATTACTTGACTGTTACCATTGCGACTCTTAACCAGACTCATGAAATCAATTGAGATAGACTCACCTGGTTCGCTTGGTATAGGTAATGGCTTGAGAAATCCAAGGGGATTCTTGTGCGACGACTTGTTTCTCTGACACACTAAACAAGTACGAACATACGTTAGTACATCTTCTTTAAGTCCCTTCCATTCGAAACGTTCATCGACTTCAGCATATGTTTTCTTGAAATCAAAGTGACCCTCAGAATCGTGACATTCCCCGACCAATACACTCTTTATCTCTTCCTTATGAGGTATACTCGATCTATGTTCGGTTTGGTCAATCAAGAACAACAATCCATCAGTCATTCTATATTCGGGTAGTTGGGATGGATCGCGTTCAAGGATATCGATAATTGGTTTCCAGATAGGATCAATGGCATATCCTTGGCGAATCTGGTCCTTCAGGTCATTCCCAACATCCAAGTAAGAGACAATTGCACCAAAGAAGTTACTCCGTCTGGGCAATGCATCTGCAACCACATTAGACTTTCCTCTGATTGTTTTCAACTCAAAATCAAAAGTATCAATGAATGCAGACCATCGAACCAGTTTATCAGAGAGCCTCGACTGTGTCTTTATCCACTTCAGGGTAGAGTGGTCTGAGTACACAGTGAAGTGCCTCCATAACAAGTAGTGCTTCCACGTGTTTAATGCATAGAGTAATGCATACAACTCCCTTTCATAGGTGGAGTTGGGGCAACCTTTTCAAACGACAGTCGCGCAGACATAAACTCTATGGCCCTATAACCCTTACCGTCATTTTGCTGTAGAACAGCGCCAATCCCATACTGACTGCATCAGTAGACGGGTCAAAAATCTTAAGAATCTTAAGGACAGGATAATGAGTCAAGGCATACTTCAATTTCCGTAAGGAAGACTCACAATCCATATCCCACAACCAGATAGTTTCTTTCTTTAACAATCTTGGCATTGGTGCAGCAATCAGTGAGAAATTTCTAACAAACTTCCTTGTAATAACTGGCTAAACCAAGGAAAGATCGTAGTTCAGTGATAGACTTAGGTTGTGGCCAATCTCTAATTGCTGAAATCTTCTTCTCTTCTAGCCTTAGACCTTCTTCTCTTCTAGCCTTAGACCTTCTTCGTTTACTATGTGTCCTAAGTACAATACTTAGGACTTAGCAAGTTCAGATTTCTTGGGATTGATCTTGAAGTTGCCCTCACACAACTTCCCTAGCACCAAACGAAGGTGCGTCTCATGATCTTCTAGTGTCTTATTGTACACTAGAATATCATTGAGATACACAATAACAAACTTATCGAGCCATTGACGAAACAAGTCATTCATTGACCTTTGAAACGTAGTAGGGGCATTCGTTAATCGGAAGGGCATTACCACGAACTCGTAGTGGCCATACCTTGTTCGGAAAACGGTCTTATGCTGATCGGAGGGTTCCACCTTAATTTGGTGATACCCAGATTTCAAGTCGATCTTGCTGAAGTACTTGCAACCCTGTAGTTGGTCAAGTAAGTCGTCAATGTGAGGAAGCGGCTTAACATTCTTAAAAGCGACGACATTCAATCCTCTGTAATCAATACAGAGATGCAACTCACGTTCCTTTTTGGGCACAAATATGACAGGGGCACCATAAGGAGAAGAGCCAGGGCGAATCCATCCTTTTTCTGTTAAGTCTTGCTATTGTTTTCTCAACTCCTGAAGTTCCCTAGCAGACATTAGGTAGATAGCGCCCTTGGGAATCTTACTTTCAGGAATAATTCCGTTTGTGTGAACAAAATGTTGGGTAACTCGTACAATAGAAAGACAGGCTAGAGTAAGAGCCAGACTTATAAAACAATTTGATTGGTTTCAAATCAGATTGTGCGTCTCGCAATTGCACAATCTTTTCTTTGAACTTAATGTCTGGGTTGGCTTCCTTGTGCCAATCCATTCCCAGAATCAAGTAAAATGGTAAGTTCTTTTCTATCAAGAAGGATACCTTATGCAAAATCTTCTTACCTTCCTTTGTTCGAAACCAACACTTGACATGGTCAACATATTGCGAGACATTGATCGTGCTTTTGTCAGCCAAAACATACGTGATAGGTCTAGACAAATCTTTTACCTTCATTCCGAGATGCAATTTGTGGATTGCTTTCTCGGATATATAGGATTGCGTGGATCCTGAGTCCAACAGAGCACCAACGCGTGTACGTGCAATTTCTACATCTGCGAGTAGTAGGTCACCCTTAGACTTGGCTTTCTTAGCCCACGAGCTTTGTAATGCCAGCAACTCGTTACCAAGCTCGTCAAGGGAGACGTCCAGAGAGAGAGAACATAAGACATGTTCAGGGTGTTCCGGACGATGGGCCGAAGAAGAACCATCCTCTGCCATGCGAGTCAAAAGGTTGGAAGGGTTAGTATGCGCCTTACCTTCTTCTTGATTCAAACCTTTAGACTCAATAGGAGCAGATGCTACTCCTACTGGCGGCTCGCTTTTGGGTTCAGAATCAACGGGCACCATGCAATTACATGCCCTGCAATGCCACACTTTGGGCACTGCACGTTATCCATTCGTTCCTGCCACGTTTCTTGTGACAGGCCCATCTTTCCCCGGGGTGCTCTGGGAACGAGCGTGGTTTCTTCTTTTTGACTGGCGGTCCTGGTCCTCCCCTGTTGACCACGACAGCAGTGACTTCCCCCTTTCCGGAATCACTGCTGCTCGCCACACCCTCGGCCTCCAACGACCACCTTTCCACAGTTTCGTCATCGAAGACGACGAGGGTGTGGTCCTGGCGCTTTTGGCACCAAAGTACCCGCTTTCCTGTTCCTGCACGACCACCATACTTCACAACAGATGCATAAGAGTTCTTCACATGAGAAGTCATTTGCTCTTGTTGGAGAGCCAAATCCTGAAATTGTCTATAGTTATACTTACCGGACTTGGACTCTGCCACGAGTTGTCCACGGATGGGCTTGGGCAGAGCTCGAGAATAGATATACAAGACCTGGTTGTCTTGCAGGTTTAATCCTGGAACCTGCAGCAACCGATCAACTTCCCGTGATAATGACTCCACAGAGGTCCAATGCTTTTGACCAATTGTGGTGAGCTGGTCAAAGGCCTTGTCGGACGTCGTTTTGTCCAAAAACCGTTCCTTGATCTTCCCAAGGAACTGTTTGAGGTTCCAGCCCACTCTCCGATGTCATCAAACCCTGCGGCATTGGCTTCGACCAAAACCCACTCCTTAGCTTCCCCACCAATACAAGAAGTAGAGAATGCAACCTGGGATTCGGGTTCGACAAGGGCTGTGGTACAGTAAGTTTGAATCTCTGCGATCCACAAAAGCAGATTTTCGTCTTTCTTATTACAAAATGTGAAAGGCAATTTCATTTTCACTTTTTCTTTCCTTTTCGGTTTCTCAGGTTGTGGTGTGGTGACTTTGCTTCCTCCGGGAGACTTCGGCGGACTCGAAGGCTCCCCTTTTTTCTCTTCCGGTTTCTTCTGTTCCGGTTTCTGAGTCTCTACTCTAAGAGACTTCATTGCGTCTCCCATTAATTTCTCTGGCTTTTTTTCCTTCCTTTCTTCCTTGACCTTTTCTTTTCCCTTGATCAGATTCGTGATAGTCCGGAGTCTTGAAGCCACATCATCAATTTGTGACTGCATCCGTTCCCCAAACTGATCGATTTTCAATTCGAGATGGGCAAGGTAATTCACAAGCTGAGCCAAAAACATCTCCTGTTCTTCCCCTTCAGTTTTAACAACAGTTTGTCTGACCTCTTGAACTTTTTGCTCTCGCTGTTCAATCTTCTTCTTCCTCAATTCTTCTTTCCTCTTCTTCTCTTTTTCTAATGCTTCTTCAAGTTGTCCGATATTCTCATCCACCGTTTCTTCAGACACAACCCTTTCTTCTTCTTCTTTCTGTTCAACAAGCTGAGTGAGCTGATCCATGATATACTTATCGAGTGCCTGTCGGCAATTGATTAGTATCTCCTGAACGTGAATGACGTCGGTGCCTGTGACAGACGATTCAATAGCATCATGTAATGCTCTTAAATCGTACAGGCTCCGAACATGAGCCTCAGCATCTTCACCAGCATCATGAAGTTCAGTTATCAATTTGTCCAACCGGGCAATCAAGACTCTTTTTCGCTCTTTTACTTGTTGCTTTGTTCGGAGGTCAGGAGTCTCCTCATCCACAACAAACATGAGTGAGACTGGGTAGAAAAGAAGTGGGATGAAACGTGTGAGCACAAACAATTTCAGAGAATTCCAGAAGAAAGACATCGTGACGTGCGTCTGCCGCACAATAAATACTTAATTAACGGTAATGAATTCCACGACCGCACTGCAAGATTCAAAATCCGAAGGACAAGAATCAGGTACAATTATTTCAAATTCTAACTATTTGCTGTTCTTTTGTCTGTCTGTGTGATGACGTCTAAAAAGAGTGTACAGGTATCGCGTCAGGCCCGTGGGATCAAACACAACACACAAGTAAGGACGCAAACACCGCACACAGCAACACCAGGTAAGTATGCCAACAACAATCACAAACAGTTTGTCAGCAACGTCGTCAATCTGCTGTGTCAGCTACAGCTGTGTAATGTGTCCAGTCAACTGTACCGCCGTCATCTTTAGAGTGCACCTCTTACTCGGCAGCGTCATGCCTGCCACGTGTCACCCCTGGAGTGCCAACATAGCAATGTTGCCACGTCAGCACTCTGTCCAGTCTATCAGTAATGGGATGCCATGCCAACAAATGTGTAGTCTGATCCTTGCCACGGGCCTCTTCCAAACGTAAAGTGAGATACCGTCGCCGTTCCAGCCAGTTAGATTATGCCTCGTCAGCCAAGGAGTTCAATGCCACGTCAACAGGCAGACACCACCGCATAAGACAGGTGTGATGACCTGCTCCTGCCACGTTAGCAATTAATCTTCCTTCCTCCAGGCCACGTCAGCATCTGCAATAGACCCTATCGCGTGTCAGCAGCACAAGAAGTGCCACGTCAGCATCAGTAACAGGGTCTTCAGACGTGGCACAACACATGCCACGTCAGCAAGGGATCGCGATGCCACATCACCATCCCGATCCAAGCTGGTGTGCAGTATCTCTAGTCGCAGTCCTACTGCCACGTCAGCAGCCTGGTAGGGATCTCTTCCTGCCAATGAAGCCTGTACCTCGTCAACAGTCCCGACAATGTCTTCTCGCCAGTGATTTGTCAGCAGACCCCGGAAGTATATCCTCTCCAATAGGTATGTGCCACGTCATCACCCTAGCGTATCCCTTGCCACATCATCACCTACTCAATCTCACTTACCTGCGCGCCACCTGGCGCATACCACATGCTAATGTCGTCGTCAGGAGATTAGCTCCGATACCAAATTGTTATGAACCCAGATCGTGACACAGTTGTCAACAATGCAAGTCCAGATCAATGTCCATTGGCTTTTTACTACTAATAATAAAAAATCGTGACCACACAGAATGAGGTGAGATATCATACACAGACGAAGAGAGAGGAGGGAGAAGAGACAAAGGTGAGGAAGAAAAAATGCCCACTCCTGCTTTGGACTCCCTCCTCCACTGCCACCTCAACAATCAATAGTCTAAACGAGTATCCGAGTATCCTCAATGTGCCACGTGGCACGACTAATCATTTCCACATCAGCATCTGGAGCAATGTCGACATGAAGACCACCAGGTACGTATCCTCGAACTCCTCACAGCCCTGATCTCCTCCTGAAGTGACGACAAACAGATCAGCAATGCCGCTTACGAAGTCCCCTCAATACAACATGTGGCAGCAGCCACGTCAGCCAAATGATACACGTGGCAGCAGCCACATCAGCGAAGGCACATGGCAGCTGCCACGACAGCATGCCAAGAAGACAGGAGCAAAGACAGCATGCCAAGAAGACAGGAGCAAGCCCGCCACCATGCCAGACAATCAGCGCCTCGCCAAGTCACAATGCGAGCAGCGTCGAGCCAGCGTCGCAGCGTCAAGCCAACGTCGAAGTCAATGCGTGAATCCAGCATCAACGAAAGACAAAATGAATGTCAAAGCCAGGAAGTCAACTCTTATGTATTGTTGACGCGGGGTCTGGACCCCGGCTGTTGTACCCCTCGGCCGTCCAGATCTCAATGCGAATGAGGGCTCAGATCGGCCTGAAACCGAACGTGTATCCAACCCAGGGCCTGGGTGCGGTACCTTTGACTCTACAGTTGACTTTGACTCTTGAATTTCTTGTGTGTAGCGTTTTGTCACACAGCCACACTCGACAGACTCAGGCGTGGGTGTGTCTTGGTGTTACATGCACAAATATGCAATGTATGCAATAAATCGAGAATCTGCAATGTGATGAAAAGGACGGAATAGACAATGCGGTACGAGATTCATACACAGATGAAGAGATAAGGATCAGACGAATAGAGGGAGGAAGGTGGGAATGTTGTTAACACCAAGTCTTGGTCACCAATCCCAAATAGTCCCTCGGTGCCATGTCTGAATCTCCCAAAAGTCGAGCCTGGATCATATGTCACTAAGCTCGGTATCTCTTCTCTCGCAGTCTGCGAATGCAGTGAAGTCAGGGGTTGAGAGGGAAAGAAGAAGATGGTGGACTGTGAAGTCAGGCGCCTGGATCATTGGTCATAGCCGCCTGAAAGGTCGCCGGGGCGTTGGTGAGGCCAAAAGGCATGACCACCCACTCAAAATGCCCGTACCTCGTCTTGAATGCGGTTTTGTAGCGATCGTTCGACTGAATCGAGATCTGATGATAACCTGATTTCAAATCCAACTTGGAAAAATACTTCGCACCGCCCAATCGCTCGAGAAGATCGTCGATGCGGGGAAGAGGCCCCGCATTCTTGACGGTTTGCGCGTTGAGCTTGCGGTAGTTGATACACAATCGTAGATCCTTGTTCTTCTTCGTGACGAAGAGAACTGGTGCTCCATATGGGGAGCTACTCGGGCGGATCCAGCCCTTGGCCAACAAATCATCGAGTTGTGCGCGGAGTACCTCAAGCTCCTCCTCGCTCATCCGATAGATGCAACCTTTCGGCGGCACGACACCGACCTCAAGAGAGATTGGCCGACCCGGCACCACACCGGTAGGTGGCTCGAAGATGTCGGCGAACTCGTCCAGCAACCGTACCACACGGGGGTCCGAAGACAAGTCCGTGGGTGAAGAGTCGGCTACCGCGACGGTCCGTAGGAAACATAGGCCGATCTCCTCGGGCTGCTCGTAAGCACAAGTCGCCCGGAATGATTTGGCCGTCACCACTTGGCACCGGGTCGAAGAGTGCGGTAGAGGAATCGTACACGCCACTTCCGCGCGGAAGGCGTCGCGAACGCTAAGAGTCTGCCGATGGAAGTTGACCGTTTGATCCGCACTTGCAAGCCAGGGCATTCCCAGAATAATGTCGAAGTCCGCTTCGAGAATATCGAATGTTACCGGTTCGCATGCACGAGGTGCGAAGTAGACYGGTACGGCCTCGATGTAACGGTCGAGAAGTTGCTGCGTCTTACCATCCGCCAACTTGATTGCCGTTGGGTTTGCCTTCCTCCGAACCTGAGCGCCAAGGCCAGCCCTTTGCATAAAAGATTGGCTCATGAAGTTGCGAGTCACGCCGCTATCCAACAGCGCGCTGCAGGACGCCTGTCCAACTTGGATGCGGATATACATGAGCGGTGCGTTGTTGTTATCGTACTGCTGCGTGCGAAACTCGCAGGCCACGTTGGTAGTATATGCCAGGATGTCCCCCACCGCGACCTCGTCATCCGTTGGCGAAGTTGGTGGTGCATAGAAGGAAAGGTAAGTGTGGAGATGAGCGCTAAGTGTTGCGCATTGCGGTCCCGGCAAACAGCCTGTGGTCGGGAGAGGAAGCCATGCAAAGTCCTCAGACGTGAGCGGGTCCAATGCCGCTATATTGAACTCGCTCGCCAAATCCCGTGAATCACCACTTGAAGACGATATCTTGCTGTTGTCGGACGGAGAAGAAATCGCACACACTCCTTGTCCTTGAGCTTGAGAACCCAGCGTTAGAACGAGCCGGGCAGCATAGTCCTCGAAAGAAAGTAGGAGCGGAGGACTGTCGACTTCCGCGTGCGCCTCGGAATGAAGGCTGGTTACTCGCGAAGAAACCAGTTCCGAAGGCGTCGAGAGTGTCGTCGCATCACTCTCGGCGGTGCTCAGTTTCCCTGTCGACCCTTGCCCTCTAGTGGGCAAACCGGCGTCTGATGAAGATCGCTGTTGCACCACAGGCAATAATGGAATCTCTCGTGCGCCTTGTAGGCGGACTCGGAGATGCCGTACGGGGTCCATGGGCCTGTCTGAGCTGCCGCACCGGGCCCGGGGCTAGGAACGGTGTGTGTCTTCGGGTTGCTGCGACCTCGGCCTTTGTCGAGGCGGCCACCTTCTCGGGCGGCTGCGAATCTGTCCCCTTCACTGGCAGACGCAACCTCGCTGGATTGGTCTAACGGCGCTGCCGCTGCGACCACGGCCACTCGTGGCCGATGCTGGTTCCCGCTCGGGCCTGACGCAGATGAACGGAGGTTCTTGGCCTCCTTGTTCGTGATAATGATCTGCGCCGCCTTGTCGAATAACTCCGCCGTCGTCGTCAAGGTGTCCTCGACATGCGTCAGGGCATTGCTCAATGCYKGACATGACCTTGAGATGAAATAGTGGCGGATGGCTTTGAAGCCCATCTGGATGTCTGGGACGGACGTCAAGCGTTGGTACTCGGCGATGCAGTCTGCGCTGGGCAGCGTGCCTTGCTCGAAGACCATGAGCTTGTCCATGGCCTGGATCTCTGGCGGCTCCACCTGGAACCGCTTGTGCCACGCCGCCTTCAGATCATCCCAACTGATCTTGGTGTGCAAGTCGTTAGCTACCACTCCGTACTTGGACAACAGGTTGTCCAACCAAGCCTGACACGCGCCCCCTGAGCGAGAGTACAAGTATGCGTGGTGCTTGAGTTCCTTGACGTTGTGGAGCTGCAGCGTGAGCTCGAACTTGCGAAACCATGGATTTGGATCTATCTTGGTTGAGTCGTGGCAGATCTCCTGCCCTTCAAACTTTGGAGCTGTCTCGCTCAGCTCCGGACTCGAGGTGGTGGCGGTAGTGCAGATCTGCTGCTGCAACTGTTGCATCGCAGTCTGTTGTAACTGTGCGCCATCCTGGAGGGAGCCGACGTGCAACTCCAATGCGTTGAGGCGGTCGGCAGTGTTGGAAGAGCCTGCGTCGGCTGCGGCAACTGGTCGCTGCTCCAACCGCTGAAGGCTGTCTTGGACGTGAGCCAGCGAGCTATCGAGACCAAGGATCTCTCCCTGCTGTGTAATGCAGGTAGCCAGGAGATCCGTGAGATGCGAGAGGAGGAGCGCTATCTTGTTTGCGCTATCCTCCAACTGGTTATTCTCGGCCTCAGTTCGCCATTCTGCCGCCATGGTAAGTAATGCCCGCTCTCTGGTAAATATCTTCTCACGACGCTGTGTTCTCTCTTCATCGGCAGCCCTCGCTGCTGCCTCGTCATGCTGGCGCTGTTGTTCAACCGCCAGCAGACGTGCCTGCTCGGCATCCTCTGCCCTTTTCTTTGCTGCTGCGGCAGCGTCATTTGGCCGTTTCTTAGTCACGGTACTCCAGGCCAGCATGCGGGCCTGATAGGCCTCATCCGCTTCTCCGGGCCTCTGGTCCATGACTGCTGTTTGAGATCTCAACAGCATAGACTGGCCGGGGCCTGCTGGTATCCTCTGCTGCTGACGTGGCTTGCTGACGTAGCCTGCTGACGTGGCCTGCTGACGTACTGACGTAGTCTGCTGATGTGGCCTGCTGATGTGGTCTGCTGACGTGGCCTGCTGACGTGGCAACTTACCAATGTCGCCGCGAGGAATACCAACAGAAACGGCAAGGTGAGAGATGGCAACAACATAGGTTGGGAGGGGTGGGTGGGATAATCGCCCAACTCACACTTAGATAAGGAGCCACTAATCAAAGTAGAAAAGTTTGAACTTTGCAAATTTTTTTTTCGAGAAAATAAAAAATCCCGAATTTTGCAAGTACGGTAGGACTCCCAATCTCCCTTAAAGTACGAAATGATCTTTGAAAACGAAAAAAATTTTCGACTTTAGACTGCAACCGATTTCTAGAACCACTGACAGAATTCAAGAACTGCGAGAAAATTATCCGAACAGAAAGGACAAGTATTCGGATTTATTCCGACGGGAATATTCGCAGTTAAAAAAATAATTCGTGCAGGAGGTATTTCCCGTACCGTTTTTAGAAAAACGAATTTCAGAAACAAAGATATTTCGAAGTTCTACGTAACGGGATATGCAACAGGAAATCGAAATTTTCGAAAAGAAAAATATTCCGGATTTTCAACAGTGAAATTTCGGTTTTTCAGAAAGAAAAACGAAACTAGGAATTTCAGATGTTGCGGTATAACAATTTTCCACAGCAGAATAGCGAGAAAATAGAATCCGAGAAAAGAGAAAAATTTCGATTATTTTTTTGTAGTAAGGTCAAGATCGTCATTTTGGGGTCTAACTAGTATGTCCTAATCAAACAGAAAAGACTAACTAGCTTTTTTTTTTTTTTTTTTAGTCCCCGCACACGTGTCAGATCAGGTTGTCCTGACTCACGTGCAAAAGCTCCGATACCTACTGTTACATGCACAGATCTGCAATGTATGTAATAAACCGAGAATCTGCAACGTGATGAAAAGGACGGAATAGACAATGCGGTACGAGTGGAAACTCGACAAGCAATGTACATTCTCATTCATACATAAAGATGCTGAAGAGCGCAGGGAAGACTTTGATACAAAACTGACCTGACAGAACTGACCTCATTCACGTAGTTCAGAGTAACGAAGCAGAATGCTAGAGTGTTACTAACTAGCCCAATCAATGTTTGAACTCAGTCTAAACATGCATTGTATCCATCACTGAGTGTGAAGGAGCCTGGCGCTGTACMCAGGAAGAAAGCGCCAGGTCCAGGCATACACAGACGAAGAGATAAGGATCAGACGAAAAGAGGGAGGAAGGTGGGAATGTCGTTAACACCAAGTCTTGGTCACCAATCCCAAATAGTCCCTCGTTGCCATGTCTGAATCTCCCAAAAGTCGAGCCTGGATCATATGTCACCAAGCTCAATATCTCTTCTCTCGCAGTCTGCAAATGCAGAGTCAGGGGTTGAGAGGGAAAGAAGAAGATGGTGGACTGAGAAGAGGAGGAAGAAGAACTCTCTCTCCCTGTTACGAACCAGGTACTAACCTGTGATGTGGCGCTGTGCTGCAGGTACCTTGAAGACGAAGCTGGAGCAACGGCGCTGCAGGTAGGTATCCCTGGCCTCCGCCCAAGCTCTCTCTCTCTCTCTCTAACACTATCCTAGTTATGGCGCCCAGCGCTGGAGACTACAACTACCTACTGCGCCCAGCGCTGAAGACTACAAGCTAACGATACTACTCTACAATGCAGCGCTCCCTCCAGAGTGCTGCGCCCGAATCCTGAAGACTACAACTGCCGACTGCCTCCCTGTGAAGTGCCTGGGAAGTCCCTAAGTACTTCCTCGGCCTGCCTCCTGACTGCAGGAGGGCGAGCAGGCCGAGGAGGCAGCTCTTGCCAATGCCGAAGTGTGCCAGGGGCTGGCGTGCAGCAGCCTGCTCGAGGCTGGCGTGGGAACGGTCTAAAGATAGGCTGTTCCCCAAAACCCTGGTTTGGTGCCCGAGTTTCAGGGCCGGTCGTTCTGATGAACGACCGAATATGGCCCTTGGGTTCAGGCTAAAAATGCTATTACCATTTTTAGTCTGAACCCGCAGGGGCTGTAGGCCCTGAAAGTCAGGCTTTCGGCCTGAACCGAAATGGGGCCTATAAGCCCTGAATTTTAGGCTTTCGGCCTGAAATCCAGGGTTTTGGCCTGAATCCAGTCGGGCCCGCAAAATGGCCGTCGGGCCTGCAAAATGGCCCGTGTGTGCACGCACTGCATGTAACACTTGGTCACACAGCCCAACGCAGACCATCTCAGGTCTGCGTGGCCTGGGCTGAGTTCTGGGCCCCAGGCTACTTCTGAACAGGGTTATTACAGTAGTCGCGAATTTCGAAAAAGAAGTTGCGAATTTCGAAAAAGAATTGATTAATTCGAACGAAAAGAATTTTATTAATTTTGAAATATTTTGAATTACAAAAATTCCAAAAAAATTTAGTAAAATTCTTTTTCGAATGTTGAAGAAGAAATGACGAGAGAGAGTTATTATTCCTATGTATTTTCGAAAAAAGAAAATATTTTTGAAAAAGAAATGTCGAGAAAGATAGTTGATTAAGTATTT
>BFEA01000282.1:603073-615573 GCA_003427395.1 Chara braunii | reverse complement strand
ATCTCGGTGCATAATGCTTTCTGCTTGGTATATGACTACATGGTCTACAACGTGATAATGCAATTTGGATATCTGCCTACCGCTCTCGCTCATTTTCCTTGCAATTTGGTATCAGAGCGGGCTCAGATATAACCATAATGGCGCTGCTGTCTTGGTTACTTGGTGTGCTGACGAGGCTTCCACGCAGGAAGGATACTTTTGCGCTTGCTTGGTGGGTCACTCCCGGGTAGAGGGGAGCGTGACCCGAAGGCCGTGGCAACAACATTGTTTGCTGTGGTGACAAAAGATGTGTGCGGAATGATGAGGGCATGCTGACCTGACATTTTGGACGAGGTGGCACTGCATGGCATTGTGTGGTACCGAGGCTATAACCAGTCATCAAAATTCACGTAAGCTCGATTGGTGAGAAATCTGTGGTTGGGGGCAGCTATCCTCAGGTCCGTTGTTCCCTTGCCTTATATTCCCATCTGGTGGGAGAGGGCTGAGCCTCTGAAGCGCCCTGGACGAAGCACGGGTCACGGTCACCATGCCAACCCGAGGGAGTAGAGCATGCATACTGCTGCATTGTCTTTTGAAGCTCTTGCTGCACATAGAGGGGTGTGGGGTGAGTCAGCCCTATGGGGGATTGACGTGCGCCGGACCAGCGTTAAAGATACTTTAGCGGGGAAACCAACTCACAACGCAAGGATAAAAATAGTACGAACGATGCTGGCTTGCTCTTCATTACCTGGGCACAGGGGTGGGCCGTTTGCACACCATAGACACCGCGGCTCTGTTGATGCAATCAGGACGTCGGACACAGGGGAGGGAAGGTTCCAATTGGTGCTCGATTATTATTATTATTATTCCACTTCCGCATGCATCTGTGCAAGTGATTTATTTTCATTTTGATTAGTTGTGGTGTTACGGACTGCTGACACCTGACAGACAACTGTAGCAGTCTACCATTTCCAGTACTGTCTAATGCTGCTGTTTGAGAACTGATTGAAGTAGGAGTAAGATCATTTGCTTAGTTTGTGTATGAGACCATTGGAACAGTAGTCTGGCTGAGTTACAACTCGGTCAGATGCATGGTGTGGCAGGCCCCAAAGTAGGCACTAGTGCAGACAGCGATCTGCTCTAGCTGAAGAGCGGTAAAGGTACTCGGGAAAGGACAGCTGACAATCGGAAGCACACTCGGCCGGAAACTAAATGTAGACCTGTACTGTTCCAGGTCCTCTTACCAGGGGACGAGAGAAGGTTCCAAGCCGAGGAAAGTTCGGGGAGTTTGCAAAGGGCTAGGGAGGCAGAAGCAGCAGCAGAACAAACGTTAGCTAGGGCAGCAGCTAGTGCTGACGCCATGGCTACTTTTGCAGCGACCTCTCAAGGTCAGCAGACGTCCGGAACGTACTCTATGTCCTTTTGTCTCGTCCAGTGGGATGAGTACAGGAGCATCTTCCAGTCAGATGCCTGACTCACAGTACAACCAGCCACCTCCACCCACTAGAGGAGATATAGATATCCAGCAAGTAGAACTACTCCGCTTACAGCTAGAGGAATAATTTAGAGATGCTACCGACAGCGAGACGAGCTAGAAATAGGAAAGGTCGTGGGTCTTGCCAACCTCCGTGGACTACTCAATCACAAGGGTGCCTCTGATCGTCTCCGCGCGTTCCCCCCCAATCTTCTGCTTGGAAATCACGCATTGCCAATTGGAGACACCACTCCCCTTCGCCACACACGGCTTTCCATAACAGGCGATGAGCAAATGAAAAAAGTTAATCGCCACTGATTCAAATGTGCACATTGAAAGGTGCCGCCGTTTCGAAAGCCTGTGTGGCAGGTGTTACATGCCCAGTTGGGCGATGGACATATAAACCAAGGATCCACAATGTGATGAAAAGGACTGAATGAACAATGTAGTGCAAGTGAAATCTGAACAAGCAGTGTACATCTGGGTACATACAAAAATGGTGCTTTACAACGCAGTGGATGACCTGACCGGGACGGACCTCTTTCTCGTAGTACAAGATAGCGCAGCAGAATACTAGAATACTAATGACTAGCCCAATGAATGTTACAACGTAGACCAAACATACATCATTCTCACCACATGGTGTGAAGGGAGCCTGACGCTATACACTGGAAGAGGCGCCAGGTCCAGTTCATGCACAAACGAAGAGGAGGGGATCATACGGAGAAGAGGAGGGGAGAGATGGGGAAGTCATCAACACCAAGTCTCAAGAGGAGGGGATCAACGGAGAAGAGGAGGGGAGAGATGGGGAAGTCATCAACACCAAGTCTCGTTACAAGTCCCAAATAATCCCTCGTCAAAATGTCTGAAGTGTTTTTTTTGCTACTTTTTGAACAGGCAGATTACCATAAATGTTTGAAGTGTTTAATCGCTTGTAATTTTTATGAAAATTCACCGGCCTTGTTTGTTTTTTTTCGAGCCTTCGAAATATTTTTTTTGTTGTTTTTGAGTAAGTTTTTTTGTTTGCCAAACATTTTTCAGGATTCGTCGAAAAGAAGTGTTTCCTGTGATTTCTTGGATGGAGCAACTCTGTTGACGAGCTCGTGGGATTCAGACGCGAAGCGTCTGCTCTTCGAGCCTTTGCCAAGGTGGAGAACGTCATGTGCTAATAAATGGAATCCTTCTCCCGTAGTGACTATGCGAGTTTGATCAGGCACAAAGTTCAGGCCCATGGGTTGGAGCCATTGTGATAGGAACCCTTGAGCGTCCTGAACAACTCTTGGAGCCTTGTGAAGAACAACGAAATCATCAGCGTATCAATGTCGAGTCTGGATCCAAATGTCACCAAGCTCTCTCTCTCTCTCTCTGACACACACACACACACACATAGTCTGTCGATGCAGTGAAGTGTGATAGGAACCCTTGAGTGCCCTGAACAACTCTTCGAGCCTTGTGAAGAAGAACGAAATCATCGGCGTATCAATGTCGAGTTTGGATCCGAATGTCACCAAGCTCCCTCTCTCTCTCATAGTATGCCGATGCAGTGAAGTCAGATAATGAGAGGGTGAGATTGAGATGGCGGACTGAGAAGAGGAAGAAGAAGAACTCTCTCTCTCTCGTATGCCAGGTATTAACCTGTGAAGGTGGCACTGTGCTGCAGGTATTTCGAAGATGAAGCTGGAGCGATGGCGCTGCAGGTAAGTCCGCCTGGCCTCCGCCCAATCTCTCTCTCTATAGTACTACTCTAGCTGCTATAGCGCCCAACGCTGAAGACTACCGCTAACGCTACTAGCGCCCAGCGCTGAAGACTACCACTAACGCTACTAGCGTCGAGCGCTGAAGACTACCGCTAACGCTACTAGTGCCTAGCGCTGAAGACTACTACTACTGCAGCGCTCCTCCAGAGTGCTGCTGCCGAATCCTGAAGACTTACCTCCTGCCTCCTGAACTGCACGTGAAGTGCCTGGGAAGTACCTAGGAACTACCTGCCTGCCTGCAGGGCGGGCCAGTCCTATATAGTGCTGGCCCTTCCAGGAGGACGCTCTTGCCAATGCCGAAACGTGCCAGGCCCTGGTGTTGAAGCTCAACCAGGGGTTGTCTTGAAAACAGGCCCGAAATGGCCTGTGCTAAAACCCTGGTTTGTTGCGTGAGTTTTAGGGCAGGTCGAACAGATGAGGGCCCGGAAATGGCCCTCAGTTTCAGGCTGAAAACACTCGGGGCCGAAAAGGCCTTGATTTAGCCTGAAGACAAGGGCCAACAACCAACGGTCAACTTTGTGGGTGCAGTACACAAAATGTACCAAGTACTCGGTTGGCCTGTTGTCGGTTGGCCTGGAACGCGGATTTGTAATGATCGTTCGGTCGGATCGAGATTTGAAGATATCCCGGCTTCAAATCCAACTTAGAAAAATACTTCGAACTTGTGCGCCAAGGGATGCAGAGATTTGAAGATATCCCGGCTTCAAATCGAGATTTGTAATGATCGTTCGGTCGGACTTGACGATGTTTGGGTCCAGACTCGACATAGGGATGCAGACATTTGACGAGGGATTATTTGGGACATGTAGACTTGGTGTTAACGACATTCCCATCTTCCCCTCTTCTTCGTCTAACCCCCCTCTTCTTCGGTTGTGTATGGTTGGGGACTGCACATTCTTCTTGTGTGAGCGCCAGACCCCTTCACACCATGGACTGATGATGATGTATGTCTGGTCTGCATGGCAACATTGATTGTTCGGATCATTGGTATTTAAGCCTTCCGCTGTGCTATCTTGTACTATGTGAGAGAGGTCTGTTCTTGTACTGGTCTGCACCTTTATGGTATGCGACATCATCCCAACTGATCTTGGTATGCAAGTCGGCAGCCACCACTCCGTACTTGGACAAGAGATTGTCCAACCATGCTTGGCACGCGCCTCCGACCGGGAGTATAAGTACGCGTGGTGCTCGCGTTCTTTGAAGTAGTGTAGCTGCAACGTGAGCTCGAACTTGAGGAACCATGGAATCGGGTCCGTCTTCGCCGAGTCGCAGAAGATCTCCTGCCCATCGAACTTTGGAGTTGTCTCGAGTGGTTCTGAGATCGACTTGTTGGCGGCAGTACGCGTGGTGCTCGTGTTCTTTGAAGTTGTGTAGCTGCAACGTGAGCTCGAACTTGTGGAACCATGGAATCGGGTCCGTCTTCGCCGAGTCGCAGAAGATCTCCTGCCCATCGAACTTTGGAGTTGTCTCGAGTGGTTCTGAGATCGACTTGCTGGCGGCAGTACAGATCCGCTGCTCCAACCGTTGCGTTGCGGTTTGCTGTAACTGCACACCGTCCTTGAGGGATCCGTCGTCAATCTCCAATGCCTCGAGGCGTTCGGAGGTGTTGGAAGAGCTGGTAACGGGGGCAGAGACAATTTGTTCCCAGCTGCTGGAGGCAGCTGGTGAGTTGGTCAAACACCTGATTGTGTGTCTGAACTGAATCGTCGAGGTTGTGAATGTCCTCCTGCTGTGCAATGCTTGTGATCAGGAGGTCCGTGAGATGGGAGAGGAGTAGAGCGATCTTGTTTCCACCCTCTTCCAGCTTCACATTCTCAGCCTCGGTCCGCAAGTCCGCTGCCATTGTGAGCAAAGGTCGCTCTGCGCTGAATATCTTCTTGCGTCGTTGTCGTTCTTCATCGTCAGCCTTCGCTGCTGCTTCGTCTTGCTGGCGCTGCTGTTCAATTGCCAACAGATGTGCCTTCTCTGCGTCCTTTAGCTTCTTCTTTGTCGAGGCTGCTACTGCATCCAACCGTTGCTTGGCTTCGGTAATCAGAAGCAGCATCCGAACCTGATAGGCCTCGTCCGTTTTCCTAGACTTCTGGTCCATGACGGCTGTTTGCGAGCGCAAAAGCATAGACCAGGCCGGGGGCCTGCTGACGTGGTACTCCCTGCTGCTGACGTGGCACTGCTGTCGGCTGATGTGGTTTGCTGACGCGTCCTGCTGACGTGGTGTGGCATACTGCACAGCCACACGGGCCTGCAGGGCCTGACCACCGTTCGCAGCCTAAAAGCCTGAAAACAAGGGCACTAGATTCCCGTGTACAGGACTTGGAGCAAGTGGCACCAAGACCAAATGCTGGCGAGTCCAGCAATGCACCCTCTACCCGCCAATTGGAGGAACGAGTTGACCACGTAGTCGCAATGCTCGGCGACATCAGCACCTTCGCTGCACCAGCCACCATCAGCAAGCAGTTGGACACCTTGAAGACCGAGGTTCAACAACTGCACCAGCTGCCCAACAAGGATGGCAACACCAGTGCGCAACACTACAAGATGCCGACATTCCGCATTGAAAAGTTTGATGGTTATACGCATCAAGACCCGGTCCCCTGGTGGGAGGGCTTTACGACGGAACTTTGGATTCTAACTTTGGATTCTTTTTGTCCCCGAGCACTCGTACATCGGCGTGCTGTTCCTCAAGTCAAAAGGCGGATGCCAGATGTCAGCCACTTGGCGTCCGTCCACGGCATCCAGGTCGCTGATCTACGTGAGAAGATGTCTTGGGAAGAGTTGACGAGGCTATGGAAGAAGCGGTTCATCCTGGACGACGCCCCGACGCTCGCCATCAACCGACTCTTCAGCGTGACCCAAGGCAATACATCGACACGCGACTGGTCCACGGAACGGCAAAAGATCGCTGCAACACCCGATCTCGAGTTGCCATTTTCGCATCTGCGCCGGGAGTTCTACAACCGGTCATCCGCCGCCTTGAGCCTCGCACTTGGTGATCGCGAGCAATACACGACCTTAGCTGGAATCATCGACAAGGCAAGGGAGATCATCAATACCAATAGGGCGGCTGCATATGAGAAGTTAGCATGGCAGCCAACCTGTGTGGGGAAAGGAAAATTTGGTCCGCGTCCGCAGCATGTCGCTGCAGTTCAACCGGACAACATTGTGGAAGACGCGACAACCACCCAAGCATCACGTGAGGGAGATCAGGTGGCCGGTGTCCAAGCGGGAAGCAACAATAACTCCCGAGGAAAAGGGAAGGCGAAAACCGCATCGCCGACCGAAAACGGACAGCCAGCACCATGGGTCAAGTTTCTCTTGACCGAGGCCGAATACCTGTGGCGCGGTCGGCATGGCTGCTGCTATTAGTGCAACAACACCAAGCACAAGACCTCCCAATGCCCGGACCAAGGCAAGGAGGATGTTCGGCCTCGCATCAACTCGGGAAACTGAGTTGCGCAGGAGGTGAGGCGACTCCACCTCTCACTTCGCCAGATTCGGCCGCCTTGCCAGCGGCCTCCTACGCATTTGGGGAGGATGCGAATGTCTCAAGTGCTCGGTTCACTTACGAGGATTATGCTGTCCACTTGGTCCCACCCTTGGACCAACCACTCCACGTGCAACAATCCATCGCATGCACAATTTCACCACCATCGGCAACTGATTCAACAGCTTTGCCGCCATCTATGGCCGGGGATTCGACGTCATGGTCAAGATTTGGAGAGCTAGATCCATTGACGTTTGGGGACTTCCAATGGATGGCCCTTCCCCCGTCCGGTCGATTACCCAAACCGCATTGCAACGTGCTCATGGCACAATTGCGGGATTACTTACACACTGCAGTACCAACTCCGTTGCTGGATGTCGGAGTAGAGGTTGCCGACCTTCACGGCCACGTTGCGAAGATCGACCGCGAGTTGAAGACGCAACGGTACGACGACATCGACGCGCCATTGTTGTACATACGTATTCAGATCGAAGAGACGACCTGCAGCGCTTTGATCGATTGCGGAGCTACTCGCAACTACATGATCCAAGACTTTATGGTACACGCTGACCTTGGGCCACATATTCGAAGGAAGTCGCAGCCCACACAAGTCACGTTGGTCGATGGTCACATGCACAAGTCAATCGATCGGTGCATTGACGCCGTCCCAGTGTACTTTGCCCCTCACGCAAGTGAGGCGGTGTCCTTTGACATTCTGGACACCAAATTCGACATGATCTTGGGCATGTCATGGCTGCGAAGCAAGGATCACCCGGTGAACTTCTACAACCGCACCGTTCACGTTCGTGATCGGAACGGAGTACTAGTCCCATGTACGGTGGCTCCTCCTCACCCTTCGATCAGCTGCCACGTGGTGTCCGCCGCAAGCATTCGAGCTTCCATCATCAGGGATGACATCGAGGAGATTGGGGTGTGTTTTTTCCATGCCCTCCTGCCCCATGACATTCCATTGACGGACTCATCACCGGACCCACGCGTCACCGAACTTCTCGACGCCTACGGCGACGTGTTCGAAGCCCCGAACGGAGTAGTACCGGATCGGCCCATCCGCCACGAGATCATCCTCGAGGCCGGGGCCGTACCTCTGCGTGGTTGCATCTACCGCATGAGCGAGGAAGAGTCAAGTGTGCTACGGGCACAACTCAACGACCTTCTCGAGAACGGCTGGATTCGGCCTCTAGCTCTTCTTCGACATACCATGCTCCCGTTCTCTTCGTCCGGAAGAACAAGGATTTGCGGTTGTGCATCGATTATCGTAAGCTCAACGAGCAAACCGTCAAGAACGCAGGCCCTTTTTCGCGCATCGACGACCTCCTCAAACGGCTGGGCGGCGCCCAATTTTTCTTCAAGCTTGACCTCAAATCGGGATATCACCAACTTTAGATCCGGTAGGAGGACCGCTACAAGACCGCGTTTAAGACACGATATGGGCTTTTCGAATCACTGGTTATGCCGTTTGGCCTTACGAATGCCCCGACCACATTCCAAGCGGCTATGACAACGGAGTTCCGACACATGGTGGATAGATTCGTACTCATCACCCTCGATGACATCTTGGTGTACAACCGGAGTTTGGACGAGCATGTGGAGCACCTGCGCACCTTTTTGGAGCGGCTACGACAAGCCAAGTACAAAGCCAACCGCGACAAATGCGAATTAGCGTGGCAAAAACTGGAGTATTTGGGACATTATGTGACGCCGCAAGGCATCCGTTCGCTTACGGACAAGATCGAGGCCATCCGCATATGGCTCGGGCCCACCAACACCCCGGATGTTCGCTCATTCATGGGGTTGGCAGGCTACTATCAACGCTTCATCATTGGGAACTCAAGGATTGCCGCACCTATGACGAGATTACAATCGCCAAAGGTGCCATTCGTATTCGATGACGACGCACGCCGGTCATTCCAAGCACTCAAGACGGCCATGCTCATGGCACCTGTCCTTAGCATCTACGACCCCACCCTGCCAATGAGAGTGACAACTGACGCTTCCGGCTATGGCATTGGGGCAATCTTGGAACAACACGACGACGACTACTGGCACCCTGTGGAGTATTTCAGCCACAAAGTGGCTCCCATCAATTTACTTGATGATGCAAGGAAGGAGTTGCTAGCGTTCGTGATGGCTCTCAAGCGATGGCGACACTTCCTCCTTGGGCGTCGTAGGTTCATAGAGGAAATCAATCAAATAAATTCTTGTCATTTATGGGTGTTTATTTGTCATTATCAATGTAGTTGGTTAATCTCTATGCTTCCTTTTTTATCTGCATTTGTAGCAGGTCTCGGATTAATCTCTTTTCGACTTCCGACTCTAAGCTTAAGACACCTGTATCACGAACAACAACCCATTGATCTACTACAAGACACAGGATACGGTGAGCAGCACAATCGGATGATGGATGTACTTCATCGACCAATTTGATTTCACACCAAAACATCTCGCCGGCCTCTCCAATCGCAGAGCAGATGCACTATCGCGAAGACCCGATCTTTGCGCTATGACACATCATGCCTTCGCATTCCACGAGGACCTCCAGCGACACTTCATCCGGGGCTATGAGTCTGACCCGGATTTCGCCACGTTGTATGCGCAACTATCTTCGGATCACCCGCCGGCCAGCCATTATCGCATCGTCGACGGGTACTTGCTTCTCCACTCGCGAGGCAAGAACTTATTGTGTGTTCGAAGTGACCGTCGTCTTCGGACTCGCCTTCTCGGTGAGTACCATACTCGTGACTCGCTGGCCATTTTGGAGTCAATGGCACTATTGCGCGACTTCGGCAACGATTCCAATGGCCCGACCTCATAACCGATGTCACTCGGCATTGCAACTCTTGCGAAGTTTGCCGACGAAGCAAGCCCCGCAACCGCAATCCCTACGGCGAGTTGCGCCCGATGCCTATCCCATGGGAACCCGACCTCTCCATTGCCATGGACGTCACCGGTCCGTTTCCCCGCGACCGCCTCAGGCACGACGACATCCTCGCGGTGGTTGATCGTTTGAGTAAGTATGCGTCATTTCTTCCTTGCAAGTACTATGCAACGGCCCCCGAACTTGCGCGCCTCTTACACACTAGCTGGATTTGCAGCCAAAACGTACCGGAAGACATAGTTAGCGACCTCGACACTCACTTCATGCCGACATTTTGGACTTCTCTCATGCAGGAATCCGGTACGAAGATGAAACCAAGTTTGGTTCGGCATCCACAAACGTACGGGCAAACGGAGCGGGCAGATCAAACCGCTCAAATGGTGCTTCGTACGCTCATCCGTCCTGATCAGAAGGATTGGGTTGACCACCTCCTCGACATCGAGTTCGCCTACGACACTTCGTTGCATCCGGCGATCGACATGACTCCATTCGAGTTGCACCACGGTGGCCGGAAAGGCCGTATCTTCGCTGATCTTCTCCTGCCACGAACAATTGACATAGACGATGCGTGCTCCCCCACTTCCGTCCGGAAGTACAAGGAGTTGCTGGCTCAAGCCCGCTCGAACATGCAAAAGGCTCTAGTCCGCATGCAGCAGGAAGCCAACAGACGTCGCGTGCCATGTCCCATCAGTGCCGATGATCTGGTGTGGGTCTCCGCGGACGAGTTTGCACTTGAGCAGGATGTTTGACGCAAACTGCTTCCCAAGTCGTTTGGACCATGGCCCGTAACATCAGCCGCGGGCGATGAGCCCGATGGCCCCTCATTTGTGATCAACATCCCCCGCATTTGACGGTCCATCCAGTCTTTCACGCCTCAAAAGCTGGGGACATATACGCCAGCCAAGAGCGACGACTTCCCGGGCCGGAGATCGCAAGATCCTCTATCTATGGATGGTCATCAGGAAGTTGACCGCGTCATCACGGATCACAAGTACGGCACCAAGCCTTGACAGTTCAAGGTTACATTCAAAGCATGCGATCCCGGCGACACTCGACGGATTTCAGGAGCAGATTTGAAAACATCCGCACCGCTGACCTGCACTCGCTACGAGCGACAAAGGTTAGCTAAGGGAACGTCACGACCTGCCCCTCCCACCTGGACTGTGGTCCCTCCCTCCGACAGACAGCTTTGCCCTCGCAGGTAAGCTCGGTCTTTCAAGGAGGGGGGGGTGTGGCATACTGCGCAGCCACACGGGCCTGCAGGGCCCGACCAGCGTTCGCAGCCTAAAAGCCTGAAAACAAGGGCTTACAGGCCCTGTGTCGTTTTAGCCTGAAAGCCTGAAAACGAGGCCCTGAAGGCTCTATGTCGTTTCAGCCTAAAACAGGGCCTTCCAGGCCCTGAGTCTTTTCAGCCTGAAACGGAGGGCCGCTTTCGGGCCCTCATAAGATCGACCTGCCCTGACATTCAGGCACCAAACCAGGGTTTTAGGAACAGGCTATTTTTGGCATGTTCCCACGACAGCCTCAGCAGGAGCTGCAGCGCCAGGCCCTGGCTCGTTTTGGCATTGGCAAGAGCAGCCTCCTGGACGTTTATCGGGTCCTGGACGTTTATCGTGTCCTGGCCGCCCATAGAAAAATAATGGGTTGATTTTTCAATGTTGTTTCACCCCACCGGACAGGGCCTAGAGGTCCAGACACAAGACACTGCAGGTTTTTGGGGTGGCGGGTTTCGCACAGGCCCGAGCAATTTCAAAGCGACCGTTTCGACGTGGAGCCAGCTGCTGCTGCCCGTTGGGGAGAGAGAGAGAGAGAGAGAGAGAGAGAGAGAGAGAGAGAGAGAGAGAGAGAGAGAGCACTGATGGTGCTGCCAGTCGGAAGACTCTGACGTTCTGAATTGAACTGCAAAGTTTGAACTTTTAAGTTATATATGAAGTTATGAACTTAAGTAACTTAAGTTACTAAATCCAAAGTTCAAAGTCCAAAGTTAATCATACTTTTTTCAAAAAAAGATTCTCTGTTTCTTTAGTCTAATGCCTGCTTTCCACTGTTTGCAACTCTGCATGTCTGCTAGTTAAATGTGGTGGTTGATTTGCTGCAAGACACGTGCTCTGGTGTGTGAAGTACAGAGTGCAAAGCAGGTAAGTGCCTGCCAACACCCTCACCCAACCCCTCCCCCACCCTTGGTGTTTTTTGTTTTTTTTTTCGTCCGGACATTGTTTGCACCCCAAGGACCGGTCCGGACTGTCCGGTTATGTCCGGTGTCCGGTGATGTCCGGAACACCAGACAGTCCGGACCAGTCCAGACACTGGTCCGGAAGACAGTCCTGAAGTTTCCAGTGTCCGGGTCCGCGGTTACCATGATAAGGAGCCACTAATTAAAAAAGAAAAGTTTGAACTTTGCAAAAAAGAAATTCGAGAAAATAAAAATCCCGAGTTTTTCATGTTCAGGAGGTCTCCTGTGGCATACTGTGCAGCCACACGGGCCCTGCAGGGCCCGTCCCGGACCTCCAGCCTGTTTCCCTACAGGGAAACTTTCCTTCTGACAGGGCCTACAGGCCCCAGCCTGTTTCCCTACAGGGAAACTTCCAGGCTCTTGCCTGGAAGCTTCCTTTCTGACAGGGCCTACAGGCCCCAGCTTGTTTCCCTACAGGGAAACTTCCAGGCTCTTGCCTGGAAGCTTCCTTCTGACAGGTAGGCCCCAACCTGTTTCCCTACAGGGAAACTTCAGGGAACTTCCAGGCTCTTGCCTGGAAGCTTCCGCAGGGTCTAGGCCAGGGAGGCATTGGCACGGCCGGCCTCCTGCACGGGCCAGCACTATAAAGGACCGGCCCGCCCTGCAGGAAAGGTCAGTAGGCAGAGGTAGTCTTCAGGATTCGGCCGCAGCACTCAGGAGGAGCGCTGCAGTAGTCTTCA
>BFEA01000282.1:574172-595784 GCA_003427395.1 Chara braunii | reverse complement strand
GCGATCGGCGTGACTCCATTCGAGTTGCACCACGGTGGACGGAAAGGCCGTATCTTCGCCGACCTTCTCCTCCCTCGACCAGCCGACATTGACGCTGCCTGCTCTCCCTCTTCCGTCCGGAAGTACAGGGAATTGCTGACTCAAGCCCGCGCAAATATGCAAAAGGCTCAAGTCCTAGAGATGATTAAACTGGCCAGAACGGAGTCGGAGAGTGCGCATACCCCTTTTCCTCGAAGAGCTCGTCCGTATATCAATCAGTAAGTGTCACTCAATGACCTGCACTTTCTCTCTAAGTGCCTTGTTGTCAGGCGATCAGTATTTAGTGACTCGTTAATTTAGCAACATTCAGTACATTCAGTCATCAGAGGAGTTATTGGGAAATATCGGTCAAGATCAATTGTCATTTGGTTGTTTTCATTGAAGCAGTAGTGACTCTAGTGAGCATCTCCAAAGTCATTCTCTATCAAAAGGCCAACATCAATCAAACAATGTTTACGTTAAAGCCAGGAGTCACACGAGTTTAGTCGAGTCTTTTCCTGTTAGTGGGTTAATCTTGACCAGTCTCAACCAGATTGCCTCTAAAGATGCCCTTGAACACGGTTATGTCAGTGCAGTCGGTTTCAGACAAGGAGACCTGTCAATCTTCATGGTTCTTGCCTAGTTTGTAGAAGGAGCAATCTAGGATCTGAGGTTTTATGTGACATGTCGAATTCAGGCCTCTCGTTCACTTACGGCGGGCTCCATACTTGCTGGGGGCCCCAAAGGCATTGGCAGATCGCGGCGAAGCGGTCTATGTGAGGGCTCATTCCTTGTGCATCCAGATCGATCATAGAGATCTAGTTTGGTTCAACTTTTGAGCCTTGCTGGCCTCAAAAGGTGCCCACTTCAGTGCAGCCCCTTCAAGGAGGGCCAGTGTGGCACGTACCTTGTCCACTGCTGGACATGTATGGCCCCTCAGATATGATCTCATCAGGGCTACTGAGACCGTCTACTTTGGGGTCTTTCTTGGTGAACTGCTTAGGCTGGCCCTTTTCTGGGAATTGCAGTTCCTGCTGCACAGTGTTGGAACTCAGTACCCCTACCGGCACAGTCCCCAAGACCTGCGCTACCGTCACTTTTGGAGAAGGGGGTGGCGGGGTCTTGGAAGACCCAGATCGAGATGTGTGTGGAGTGGGTGGTGGAGGAGGGTTAAGAGGAGGAGGGGTAGTAGAACGAGGAAAAGGTACAGGAGTAGGAGGGAAATGCTGAGAGAATGCTGCAAACAACTTCTGCAGTGTGGCATCCATTGAGGCCAATCTGGTCTCCACCGCTGAGATCCGATCATCCCAGACCGTGAAAACATCCTGGGTATGAGTTGATCTGAGCAGGAACCACTCAGCAATATTAGAAACTCGGCTCTTTGCAGTGGCCTTTTGAAAACTCTGCAGCAGCTGAGTTCTCTTGGCTGTTGCCTTTTCTCTCGTCACTGCTTTTGGTTTTTCTGTCTTAATTCTTTCCACCTCCCGCTGAGCATCTGCAACATTTTTTTCTGCTGCTTTCAGGGCTGCATCCATGAGAGCTCCTTCAAACATGATTTTTTGTCCTTCCCCTCCGGTCTCGGGTTTCGTGGATGCTTCCGCGCCCTTAGCAGGCCCCTTTCCTCTCTCCTTCTCCATAACGGTCCTTTTAGTATTTTATTTGCTAGTGAAGAACAAAAAAGATAAACAAAATGACTTCGATTACTGTTTACACAGAGAACACAGGTCACTACATGTATAAGTATTGCTAATTTTCGGCCTGTGACAAGCAGACCATCGGGGCCCTTTATTTTTACACTTCGTGACGGTCGCGATCGTCTGCTGATCGTTTTCTCTAAGAAGTTGAACCGTCGCACGTGGTGCCGGGCCTGCATGCTCGGACTTGTATCATGCGTGGTACCGGGTCCACGCGCCTGCGCGGGTAGTGTCACATTGGGGCAGCGCCGAAACCATGCATGGTAACGGTGCAATGTGTGAACCATCGCACGTTACCAGGCCAGTGCCGGTACCTCGTGCGATTCAGGGGCATTGTGCACTTACAACGTATAGCAACAAACTTTATGCTCATGGCCCGGTAGGTAGACTGGACGTCGTCAAAAGACGTCGACTAGTTTTTCTAATCTACGACGACTGGACTCTAGATGGTCTAAGCTACTCGGTGACGTTGTGGACTGCCCTAAGCTCTGCGTAGACAGGCTAATCTACTCGACAACGTGGTGGACTGCCCTACTCTAAGCTCTATTCTACGCGTACGACACACACGTGCACACACACGCACACACACACACACACACACACACACACTGGGCTATGTGGTGAGTCCTTATTGCATTCTGGACAGACTGACGGAGCTGAGCCTCCTGATGAGTAGGTGAAAGTTTGACGAAACAGTCCGGCACAGTCCTCTCTCTCACTCTGTGACACATGCACAAAAAAAGAATGTTGCACCTACCGTGCTGAAGATTCGGCTGTGCATCGGGACGGGTTTTGCATCGAGAAGGTTGGACGTTGATGCTTGGGGTGTGCATTAGAGCGCACCAGCATGACTAAAGGTGCATTATTTAGTGCTTTTTGTTTGTGTATTTGTGTGTGTGTGTGTGTGCGTGTGCGACCCACTTCGCTCGAGATTGTTACGCCACTATATGCTACGACGTTGAACTTCGACTTTGCTACTCTACTCTACACCTTTATGCGGCGACGCTCTATGCTACTGTGCTCTGCGCTGCACTGGCACGCTCAACAGTGTTCGGTACTGTACGGTGTGTGAGAGAGAGTGGGATAGGAGCGGGAGTGACACACGGTGGAGAGGGGGAAGTGGAGGGGGGGATGGGCGTCGGATAGAGCATGCTAGAGAGAGAGAGAGGGAGAGAGAGAGAGAGGGATAGCGGGAGCGGTGGTGGTAACGGGATAGCGGAAGCAGCATTGGGCGGAGAGAGAGAGAGAGAGAGAGAGAGAGAGAGAGAGAGAGAGAGAGAGAGAGGGAGGGAGGGAACCCAACCTAACGAACTGATCTATGGTCCAAAAAAAAAGCGTGTGCGTGAGAGAGAGAGGGGGTGAGAGAGAGAGCGACAGATAGACCGCAATCTAACCATTTACGCCCCCCTTTCCTCAACTCGTCCCAACCTCTGCTTCCTTTGGCTTGACGTGGGCCTGGCACCACATGCCCACGGCCTGCTTGCTTCAAATTGTCAAGGCCTGGTAAGTTTCCCAAATTTTCATTGGTGTGCTGCTGATTGAGTTTTTGAGTTACGACTTTTCATTTGTGGAACATGACTTTTGACTGTGGGTTTTGACTCTTGCCTCTGGGACACGACTTTTGCTTGGAAAAGTGTCCTTTGCTTGTGGGACATGACTTTGCATTGTGACTTTTCAATATGAGATGTGACTTTGGACTTGACACCTAAGGTACCCAACTGTGACTTTTTTTGAAACTGACCACGTTGGCCTCCCTTTGCCTGAGACCTTGACCCTAGAATTCGAATTTGGGGTCTGCATCGTGGAATGCCTTTCAACCTCCAGTCTAGCGATCTAATTAGGGATCACTGACCGTAATTGCTCAATGCCAGCTGGCCATCAAACCAATTATCGATCGGAACAAAATTTCTCCGCCGTTTTTTCTGTTTGTAATCAGACTCGTCTTCTTTCTTACTTAGCATGCATGAAACAGATGGCAATCGCACTGGCGACAAACGCCCACACCAAACTCAGAGAAAGTGACGGCCAAGAACACAATTTAGATTCAACTTGCTTCAAAATAGTTATGGCGTTTGTGCGCCCTCACAACACCCTTGCACACTGTATCCTAACAGTTCACTCACACCCTATTCTGGATCTTTTTGGATGTCCCACACACGCTTACAACTTACTGCGCACTCATACACAAACACGTTGTAGAGTATCTCTAACCTAGCGCGACTATGGCTTCTTGCTACCTCGACCACTACTAGCAACTATGGCCACTTCGTCTCCGTTGTAGCCCTCTTCTCCCTCGGGCACCTGCAAACCTCTTTGCACAAGTCAATATGGCATCGCTTCCGCACGGCTCGCAGTCTGAATGAATGAATAATTGGACGCTGCCTCTTGATTTATACCTTTGTTGGTCGCTGGTATGCTCTTTTCCATCGGGCCCAGAGTGCACACAGTCCCACATGCATTTTCTGACAGGACAAAGTGCAACTGGGACTTGGTACCGTTGACTGGACATGGCGAGTCCACCCACTTGCCCTATTGCCTACGGACTGCTTCTAAGACCCTCAAAGGGGCAGTCCTTGAAGACTCTAGACTTGCCTACTTGACACTTCGGTACTATAGCGGCTACGACCAAGGTTGACCCTTCATACCTACAACAGCTACTAGCGGACTCCTATCCTACAGGTAAGCAACTCAAATCTACTCAACTCTCGTATGTACAACAACTACCTACGGGCAAGTCACGGGTTCAAACCTACATTGGCCAAACTGTATTGTACACGGGTTCGGGACAGGACTAGGGATCGAGCCCTGGATTTGTATTTGCTACTGCAAAGGTGAAAACCGTTGCACTCCCGCCGATGTAAATTCGAGGTCCTTCGAGAATATGCTTCAGTCCAAGGCAGGACCTTTACCTGTCTTCTCTCTCTCATAGGCTTAGAGTATACGGGGAGCAATTTCTAGGAGCTTTGTTCGTGTAAACCAGCTGTCGTCTTCCGGCTCTTGATAAGAAAATCTGACTTTGTACTGTTTTTTGTGGATGATCTTTACCTCTTGTTCTGAACACATCCTCACCTACTATGCAATCAATGTCGTACCTTCCATCCATATCTGGAGGGATCATGGATCTTCTAGACGAGAACTGCTGACTTGTAGTGCATGGCAACAACTTTGACGCATGAAAAACTGGGTAGGTGTGCAGGGACGTCGGCCTTCCTCCTCTTAGCGCCCTAATCTGCCCAAAGACGTCCATATGCTAGCCGACCCCCTCAATCCCTCCACTCTCCCCTCGCATGACCTCAAGATCCAAGAGGGAGTGTGGAGAAGAAGAAAGGAACGAGGGGTCTGCCCGAGGTGTGAGGGACAACACTTTCTAAAGGACTGCCCTTACATGCTAGACCTAGGACAGTCAAAAAACTGAAACGGACCCTGGGGACTGCAATTCCCCCTAGTGCTGCACCTTCATCTGCGCAGGTAGGTGAACCTGCAGCTGTTTCAGTTGAGATTGATTGTGTAAGTTTGGGGACTGCGTGGGCAGCATCCTTCTGTTATGAGGATCTTGACCCGGATCAGGACCCGGGGGCAGGATGAGCTTCAGTCACTTGCTGCTTTCTTCCTTCTCGTGAAGGAACAGAAGAAAAGCAAGTCTGAACTCATTCTACTTCGGCCCCTGATCAACCACAACAGGATCAAAGGGTTGTTGGATTGTGGAGCCACCAGGAACTTTATATCTCCCATTGCTGTTAAGAAACTGCACCTGGGGATGAAAGTTCAACAGCTGCAGCAACCTTTGCTGGTCAGAATAGGTGACTCCACAGTGCTCACCATCTGGGAGAAGGTTCGGGGAATCCCCGTTACCTTCGACAACACTGGAGAAGTCAGACGTAGTCTGGACTTGTACATATTCCCTGACTTACCCTTTGACCTGGTGTTCTCTATGTAATGGTTGAAGGCAGTCAACCGAAGGATAGACTGACAGATCCCAAACGTTGAACTACCAAATAGCCAGGGGGTGTATCAACCATGCATGATTGTTGTTGATCACCACCCTAAGACGTCCTACTACTGGTTACGAGCGAGAGAGTTTCATGCTCTCTCATGCCAGTTCCATCATGAGCGTCTATTCATTGCTCTGGTCAAGCAAACAGATGCTCCCCCAGTTTCCTGTCCTCCCGAGATACAACAGGTTGTGGATCAGTATGCTGATCTAATGCAGGAGTCCTTTGGACTACCCAACCGACCAACCAAGCATCGCATCGAGCTCTCCTAAGGGACGAGTCTACAGGATGTCGCTTGCTGAGCTCGAGGAGCTCAGAAAGCAACTTGAGACCCTTACCAACAAGGGCTAGATCAGACCCAACACTTCTGAATTCGGGCACCTGTCCTCTTTGTGCCCAAAGGGAATGGCGAGTTTAGAATGTGCATTGACTACAGGGGTCTCAACAAGATCACTAGGAAGAGTACAAAGCCACTTCCTAGGATCGATGACCTTCTGGATATGGTCCAGGGCTGCACAATGTTTAGCAAAGTCGACCTCAAATCTGGCTATCACCAGATTGAGATGGCAGAGGAGGATGTCTATAAGACAACCTTCAAGACCAGGTATGGTACTTACGAGTTCTTGGTCATGCCATTTGGACTTTGCAATGCCCCAGGTACCTTCCAGACAGAGATGCACCGCATGTTCAGGCCTTACCTGGACAAGTTCATGGTTGTCTACCTGGATGATGTCCTGGTATTCAGCAGAACTGCCAGGGAACATGCGGAGTAGTTGGCTTTGGTCCTTCAGTCGGCACGTGACAACCAATATAAGATCAACAGGGCGAAGTCCTCTTTTGGAATTCCCTCTGTCATGTATCTGGGTCACGTGATCTCTGGAGATGGCCTGGCTCCTCAAGCAGCCAAGATAGCTGCCATTCAGGAGTGGCCCCAACCTCAGACAGTGAGGGATGTCAGGTCCTTCATGGGTTTGGCCTCGTACTACAAAAAGTTTGTCAGGAACTTTTCTGCAGTGGCTGCACCCCTGACCAACCTAACAAAGAAAGATACTCCTTTTCTCTGGTCCCTCCACTGTCAGTTGACCTTCACACGACTCAAGAAGGCCTTGACTCGTGCGCCAGTGCTGAAGTTGCGTGACCCCACTTTGCCATTCATCCTGACCACTGACACTAGTCGGTATGGCATTGGGGCAGTTCTTCAGCAGGATGATGGAAATGGTCTACGGCCTGTAGAGTTTATGAGTAAGAAGATAAAAACTCGAAAGTTGCAGGATTCCACCTCCGAGAAAGAGCTATATGCTCTTGTCTGTGCCCTAAAACATTGGAAGCACTTTCTCCTTGGAAGACACTTCAAGATCTTCTCAGATCACTCCACCTTACAGTGGATGAAGTCCCAGGGAGAGTTGAATGATAAGTTGGCACGGTACATTCAGTTCATCGACATGTTTGACTTTGAACTGAAACATAAGAAGGGCTGCTACAATAAGGTAGCAGACGCCCTCTCTCGTAGGCCTGACACTTTTGCATTGACCTCCTCTACTCACTCCTTTGGAGAGGAGACCCGTCAGACCATCGCTCATCTACTGCCTCAGGACCCAACTTTTGGACCCATAGTCAGGAATCTGCAAGCAGATCCTAACTCTGAACCAGACCATGCTCTGAGTTCAGACCAGCTGTACACTTACAGCAGAGGGGAGGAGCGCTTGTACATTCCTCAGGACCAGCGGCTCAAGACATTACTGATGTCAAAGTGTCATGACGCCCGTGGACATTTTGGGTTCCTAAAGTCATATGCAGCCTTGTCGCAGCGCTTCTTCTGGAAGGAGATGCGGAGTGATATGTTGCGCTATGTGGAAACCTGCGAGCTCTGTCGAAGGAATAAGGTCCAGCGTAGGCCTCCTTTGGGACTGCTCAAACCCTTACCATACCTGATGGCCCTGCTGAATTTGTGTCGATAGACCTCACAAATTTAGGCAAGACCACCCCTCGTGGCATGCGTCAGGTTTTGGTCTGCGTGGACAGGTTCTCCAAATACGCAGAGTTCATCCCCTTGCCGGAACTGGCCAGAATTCCGGCTGTGAGAGAAGCCTTTTCAGTGAGGTGGGTCACACACCATGGACCGCCCACTTCTGTAGTCAGTGATAGAGACCCCCGGTTTTGCAGCGATGAGTGGCAGTCCTACTGTAAGGACTATTTGCACTCACGATTGGACATGACTTCTGGTCGTCATCCTGAAGCCAATGGTCAGGCTGAAGTGATGAACCAAGTCTTATTCCAAGTGTTGTGTCCTGTCATCTCTCCAGATCAACAGGACCGAGATCTTCACTTGGCTCGAGCACAACTTGTTTATAACATGTCTGTCCATTCCTCGACTAGGTTCAGTCCATACCGATTACACTGGGGACGTGAACCACGACAACCTCTCGATGATATCATCGATAAGGCCAAGTCAGACCTGACACCAGGCACCGCAGAGTTCACCAGACACTACCGCTTAGATGTGGAAAGAGCACGGGCGAACCAGACGCAGAGTTCACCAGACGCTACCGCTTAGACTGGAGAGAGCAGATTCACATCAAGGCCATGGAGAGATTGCACAGCGGAAACCAAAATTGAAAGAAATTTGTCTTCAATCAATGATTATTAAATGCCCCACGCTCGCCTCCGTGAATTGAGTACATGCCCAGGTATCTCAACCACGGATTTCCCTCCAGCTTCGATCAACTCTAACTTCTCCCTCTCCAACCACAACTCACGAACACCAGTATGTCGCACCACTACACCAGCACCCCAATTCCAATCAACAGCATGTAAGTTGCAGGCACTAATCTGGCCCGTGCCATATTCCAATCAGCAGCGCGTGTTTTTGACCAACGAGAAGACAAACTCCAATGAAATAGAGGATGGCTGCAGGCAGGATGGCTGCAGCAAACCTGCGAAGGCTGAGTGATGAACAGCGGCGTCTTCAAACCCCAAACTGCAACGGCCAGCTGCGTGATGACTCAGCTGTGATCAGGTGCTGTCCCTCCAGCATTAGGGCGCCCCAACTATGGCTGCCCTTGCAGCCCCAAGAAAATGAAGAGGACGAGTGCTAAAATTAGCGCTGCTCCTTTTCCAAACCACAGCCAACACTTCCCAAAAAACCAGCGAAGAGACTGAACGAAATCAGCCTTTGCCTACTTTTACCCGTTTTCGCAGGCCTAGCACACAGCTACTGCCTACGGAACAATCTGACCATCCAAGCAGGAAATATCTGCGGCCTATCCCAAAACAGTCTAACACACACTGTCTTATCGCCTGTATGCATCTAGACCAGAAACTAGGCAACAGGGGCCACAACCTAAGACTTAACAAAAGAAAGGCCCAGGGGCCTCTAAGGTTGCAGGAATAGACAAAAAAAAACAAGGCTGAAAAACTGCCAATAGAGACTACTAGCCCGAGATCCAAGGATGAAGCCCAGTAGGGCACAAAACTAGCAACGAAACATGCAAATTACAAGTCACGGGATCAAATCCTGATAGACTCAACACATAGAATAATTAGGAAACCAAAGAAGTTAGTGTACAGCCCTAGCAAGTTGCAGGTTAAGGTATCAAACCCCGAGCCAACATATGGTACAACTCGCTATTCAGAAACTGCAATTCATTGCATGGAGTGGAGTGGAGTGGAAGGAGGCGGCCAGGTGGAGATCTGGCTAGGGAAGGAATGGGGGGGAAGGAGATCGGGAGGAGGAGGTGGGCGGGCGGAGGGGAGGGAAGAGTTTGGGGGAAGGAGGTTTGGCGGGAGAAGGGGGTGGAAGCGGAGATTGGGCAGGGGAAGGGCAGGGAGGAGATTGGGGGAGGGAGTAGGTCAGGCAAAGATGGGAGGGTGGGAGGGAGGGAACAGGAGGCAGGGAGAAGTCAAGCGGATGGTGGGCAAAGGGAAGAAGGGACGAGGGCAGTACAAAGGAATTATGTGACTCTGACAGGTGCTGCTAGGTTTTGTCTCCGGCCTTGGCCTTCATGAAATACTCAAAGATGCACGTCCAGCATTACAGCTCACATGACAACTCTGCTTCCGACAACTGCCAAGCAGATTAGATGCTGATTACCGGATTCATAAATTACAAGACCTACTCAAACCACCACTACTTCCGATCCTCTTTTTCCCAACCCTAGATTTCTCTGCACGCCGAGTTTTGCCGACCCTGGGTCCCGTTGAAAGGCCTTCCACGTTTCAGACCCCAAATTCGGATCTCAGGGTCAGATGCCCAGGCCAAGAAAAGGACGAACCTGTCAAACTCAGAAATGTTCCAATCGGGTACCTTAGCAGTCTGGTCCAACAGGCACCCAGCAAACAGTCACGTCTCAGGGACAAGCGTCGCGTTTCATAATAAAAGCCATTCAGAAGAGTCACATCCCACGAGTGAAAAGGCAGATTCACTAAGCAAGAGTCATGTCTCAAAACAGGAGTCACGTTTCCTAATGAAAAGTCATATTGAAGAGACACATCCCACGAGTAAAAGGTAGTATCACAGGCAAAAGTCGTGACCCACAGGCAAGAGTAACTGTCCACAGCCAAAAGTCATGTTCACAAGTGAAGAGTCATGACTCAAGGGCCCAATCAGCAGCAGTCCAATGGAAATTCGGGAAGGTTCCAGGCCTTGACAATCAGTAGCAGACAGGCCATGGGGATGTGGTTCCGGAACCAAACAGGACCCAAGAAACAGAGGCTGGCACGAGTTGAAGTGCAAACCAAGACTACAAAAGGACTGGCCAGCCTCACATTCGGGCAGATTGCTCATTCGCAAAGAGTGTGGAAGTGCTGGTGCACTTGTGCGGTAATGTGAAGGGCAGAGCGTTGAGGCCAGAGTGCTGCGCTAAGTGAGGGAGCGAGAGGAAGATAGCGCTGGCAGAGGGAAGGCAGCCATAGTTGCGCCAGTGCAGGGTGCTAGTGTAAGTATCTAGTAGTCTTCAGAGAGTTAGTAAGGTTGACAGTGGGTGTATTACTGTATTCAGAGTAGATCTTTGAGTAGAAGTTAGTATGAGTGTGTATGCATGTAGGAAGAGAAGATATAGCGAGGTCATAAGCTAGGGAGAAGACCAGCAAGGAGGGGTGATACAACAGAGAGAGAAGAGCAGGGAGGAAGAAGATACTTACCTGGAAGTTTGTGCTGAATAGTGGTTACCTTTGACATGCGCTGATGTGCGCTGGGGACTTGGAACTCTTATTGCTCTTGTGTAACTTGTTGGAATTCTTGAGCTGCGCTATCTGGTCTTTATCTCTCTGGTTTTTCAGTGTGAACTTTGTGTGACCTCATGCGTGCAAGTGGTGTGAATGTGTGCTCTCATTGATTCTGAACAGGGAGCTTCGTTGCACTGTTCACTTTCTGATCCTGACAACATGGTTGTTTCTTTTGTTTTTCCTTTTTTTTTTTTTTTTTTTTGAGAATGGTGCAGTAACCCTGTTCAGTAGAGGCTCAGAACTCAGCCCCAGGCAACACAGTCCACAGTTGGTCTGCGCTGGGCTGTGTGACCAGGACACGCCCAGGCCTGAGTCTGTCGCGTTTGGCTGTGCGACCAAACGCTGCACCCAGGAAAGTCAAGGGTCAAAGTCAACTGTAGAGTCAAAGGTACCGCGCCCAGGCCCTTGGTTGGATACACTCACTTGTTGTGCGCAGGTACCCAGACAAGCATCCAGGCCGAAGGGAATTCAATCTGGGCCTTCGTTTGTATCAGGATCTGGACGGCTCAAGGTTGCAGCATCCGGGGTCCAGACCCCGAGTCAACACTACTTAAAGCATGACCTCCCTGGCTTTGGGCATTCATTCTGTCTTGCGTTGAGGCTGACTTCACGCGTTGACTTCAAGGCTGGCTCGACGCTGCAATGCTGGCATTGTGATTCGGCGAGGCGCTGCTGGTCCGGCATGGTGGCTGGCTTGCATTTGTCTTCTTGGCATGCTGACGTGGTCGCTGAGGTTGCTGCTGCCAGGTGTATCATTGGTTGACGTGGCTGCTGCCACGTGTTCTTCTGTTTGCTGACAAAGCGAGGCTACATGACTTATATTGCTGTTCTGATTATCGTCGTTCAGGAGAAGATCGGGACTGTGGAGAGTTTGTGGATACGTACCTGGCTGTCTTCATGTCGACATTGGTCCAGCGCTGATGTGGGACTGATTAGAAGTGCCACGTGGCACATTGCAGCTACTTCGGATACCCGTTCATACTAGTGATTATTGAGGTGGTAGTCGAGGAGGGAGCCCGAAGCAGGAGTGGGCATTGTACTTTCGTCTCCTTTGTCTCATCTCGCTCCTCTCTCTTTTGTGTGTATGATTACCTCATCTCATTTTGTCTGGTTACAATTTTGACTATTAGTAATCATCAGCCGATGGACATTTATCTGGGCTGGCATTGTTGACGACTGTCTTCACGATCTGAGTTCATTGCAATTTGGTATCGGGGCAGTTCTTCTGACGGCGACGATTGTACACGTGTGCACGCGCCAGGTGGCGCGCAGGTAAGTGTGGTGCGCACGTGTGCTGAATAGGTCATGACGTGGCAAGAAATACGTCGGGGATGCTGACGTGGCACAGACTTGGAGAGAAGACATTGTCGGGGTTGCTGACGAGGTACAGACTTCGCTGGCCAGAGGATATCCCTACGAGGCTGCTGACGTGGCAGTAGGGATCGCGACAAAGGATACCCCATGCCAGCCTGGACCGCAACACTGACGTGGCATAGTGATCCCCTGCTAACGTGGCATATGTTGTGCCGCGTCAGAAGACCTTGTTGCTGATGTGGCACTTCTGCTGCTGATGTGCGACAAGGTCTATTGCAGATGCTGACGTGCCCTTGAGGAGACAGGATTGAAAGCTGACATGGCAGGAAGCAAGTGACCACAACTGTCTTTGCGAGGTGGTGACTGCCTGCTGACGTGGCATTGGTCTCTTTGGCGGACGTGGCATGATCTGATTGGCTGGAGCGGTGACAGTATCCCAATGTGATGCGTGGAAGTGGCACGTGGATAGGATCATAATACACATTTGCTGACGTGGCATCCCGCTATTGGTTGATTGGACATTGAAAGTTCTGACGTGGCAGAATCTGCTGTGTTGGCACTCCACTCCAGGGATGACATGTGGCAGATAGGACTACTGCCAAGTAAGAGAAGCATTCTGAAGACGGCCACGGTACAACTGAATGACGACTATATAGCTGTAGTGCCAGCTGTCCGGCAGAGTGCATCATCGCACTGACACCAGGAAGACAGATACAGCGGATTGAAGAAGGTTGCTGACAAACTGTTTGCTGTGGTTGTTGGCATACTTACCTTGTCGTTGCTGTGTTGTGGTGCTTGCGTACTTCCTTGTGTGTTGTGTCTGATTACACGGGCCTGACGTGGTACCTGTACACATAGGACGTCATCACATAGACGAAAGAACAACAATTAGTATCTATAGAGATCTGTTCCTTTTTATTATTTCTTTTTAGTTGTTCTGTTCCATCATTGTGGATATTGTCTTAAATCTGATTGCGAAAATGTTTGGTGTGTGGGAATTACTCTTGTTTCTTTTTCCAATGATATTCTTAATGGGTGAAGGATCTTCCGAACCCAAGACTAGGAGACAGGCGGAAACAAAGAAACAAGAGTTGCTGGCTCTATGGGACCAGCTAATGAATGATTTGCGTTTGTCCGGACCGGAAGCCGAACGGCACGTTCGTAATTTGTAGAGGACCGTCTAAAGCAAGCAATTACGGTCGTGGAAGTTGTGGCCGCTGGAACCGAAGTGTCTAAAATGATAGTTCAGTGCCGGAAGGTGCTGGAGCAGTTTGCTATCAAGCAGCTGGAAGAAGTCATGGAGTCATCTAGAAAAGGGGAAATCAAACCAGAACTGACCGAGGCTCCGATTGACGCAAACATCCAACAACTAAGAGAGGCGTTGGTTGCGAAAGAAAGGAAGAAGGAAGAACTAGCTCGAAAACATGAACTGGAACTGAGAAGGGAACAAAGAGTGAATGAAATTAGATAAGTGATAGGAACAAAAGGGAAAGAACAGACTGACATGACACAGGCATTGTATCACATCATGACTTACCTCACCTTTTTGGACTGACTGACAGACAACAAAGCCAGTTAGACGAAATTGTTGGATTGCGAATTGTCACAAACATTGTGAAAGGGAAGCATCCGGTAGAAGAAAAAGATGAAGAGGTTAAGGAAGAAAAGAAACAATTTAAAAAGTTGATGAGTGATGCAATGAAGTCCGCTGATCCTCAGGATCAGAAGATGTCTATTGGAGGGGGGAAGCCGTCTAATGGAGGGGGATCAAGTCTACCCTCTTCTCCTCCTTCTCGTCCCTCCTCTCCACCTCCACAACCTCCAGCTTCTACGCTGGGTAAGGTAAGTACGGAACCGGAGAAGCCGAAAAGAAAAGAAAAAGTGGAGATGAAATTGCCATTCACGCTTTGCAACAAGAAGGATGAAAACTTGTTGCTTTGGATAGCGGAAATTCAGACATACTGTAGCACGACCCTTGTTGAACCTGAATCCCAGGTTGCTTTTTCTACATCTTGTCTTGGGGGGGAAGTTAAGGAATGGGTATTGGCCGAAGCTAACGCTTCAGGGTTCGATGACATTGGTGAATGGGCTAGGACATTGACTCTGAAGCAGTTCCTTGGTAAGATCAAGGAACACTTTTTGGATAAGAAAACGGCCAATAAGGCCTTTGACCAGCTCACCACCATTGGACAAAGACATTGGACCTCAGTGGAAGCACTGTCCCGAGCGGTTGATCGGTTACTGCAGGTTCCTGGATTGAACCTGCAAGACAACCAAGTGTTGTATATCTATTCCCGCGCTCTGCCCAAGCCCATTCGGGGACAACTCGTGGCAGAATCGAAATCCGGAAAATACAATTATAGGCAGTTTCACGATTTGGCTCTCCAGCGAGAGCAAACGACTTCACAGGTAAAAACTTCTTATGCCTCTGTAGTAAAGTGTGGGGGTGGAGGAGGCGCAGGCGTAGGTAAGCGGGTACTCTGGCGCCAAAAGCGCAAGGACCACACCCTCGTCGTCTTTGACGACGATACTGTAGAGAACTGGTCATTGGAGGTCGAGGGTGTGGCGAGCAGCAATGATTCCGGGAAGGGGGAAGTTACTGTTGTCGTGGTCAACAAGGGAGGACCACGACCACCAGGAAAGAAGAAGAAGCCACACTCGTTTCCTGAGCATCCCGAAATTGCGGCCGGGAGGCCATGGGAAAAGATAGGAATTACACAAGAATGGTGGCAAGAAAGAATGAACAATGCCCAATTTTTAAAGTGTGGTATTGAGGGCACGTGATTGCTTGGTGCCCTCTTATTCGGAACCCAAAAGCGAGCAGCCTGTAAGAGTAGCATCTACTCTTACTGAGTTAAAGGGTTTGGACCAAGAAGAAGGGAAGGCGCCTACAATCCCTTCCAACCCTTTGACTCGCATGGTAGAGGATGGTTCTTTTTCGGCCCATCGTCCAAAACACCTTGAACTTGTTTTATGCACCGTCTCTCAGGACGACTCTCTTGACAAGCTTGGTAACGAGTTGCTGACATTACGAAGCTCGTGGGCTAAGAAATCAAAGTCTAAGGGTGACCTACTATTCGCGGACGTAGAGATTGCACATCAACCCGATCGTACAGATCCGAGAAAGCAATCCGCAAGTTGCATCTCGGAATGAAGGTAAAAAATTTGTCTCGACCAATCACGTCTATCCTAGCATACAAAAACACGATCATTGTCTCGCGATATGTTGATCGTGTGATGTGTCGATTTTGAAGTAAGGAAGGAAAGAAGCTTGTTCACGAGGTTTCCTTTCTTGAAGAAAAGAAGTTACTTTTTGACTTGATTCTGGGAATGGACAAGCATGAGGAAGCCAACCTAGATATCAATTTCAAAGAGAAGATTGTGCAATTGCGAGATGCACACTTTGAATTGAAACCTAGCAAATTGTACCATAAGTCTGGCTCTAGTCTGTCTTTCTGTTGTATGAGTTATCCAACATTCCGATCGATGGTTTCAAAGAAAAAGTTGGAACAGGAAGTAATGATGGTTCTAGTAAAGAAAGCAGGTGAATCTTCTACTTCCTATCCTCCTTCGACTGAAAAACTCCTAAGTGAGTATAAAGATCTATTTATCGTAACAACAGGAATACCTGAACGTGCTATCAAGCACACAATTGAAATTATTCCTGGCCGTAAGATTCCCAAGGGCCCTATCTATCGAATGTCTCCTAGGGAACTTGAGAAATTGCGAAAGCAACTGTAAGACTTAATAGAAAAGGGATGGATTCGCCCTAGCTCCTCTCCTTGTGGTGCCCATGTCTTGTTTGTGCCCAAAAAGGAAGGTGAATTGTGTCTATGTATTGACTATAGAGGGTTGAATGCTGTCACTGTTAAGAATGTCGAACCTCTACCACAAATTGACGACTTGCTAGACCAGCTGCAGGGCTGTAAGTTTTTTTGTCAAATTGATCTGAAGTGAGGGTACCATCAGATCGAGGTGGAACCCACGGATCAACATAAAACCGCATTCCGAACGAGGTATGGCCATTACGAGTTTGTGGTAATGCCTTTCGGACTGACTAATGCCCCAACGACCTTCCAAAGGTCTATGAATGAACTCTTTCGTCAATGGTTAGATAAGTTTGTAATTGTCTATCTCGATGATATTCTAGTGTACAGTAAGACACTAGAAGATCATGAGAAACACCTCTGTCTACTGCTAGAGAAGTTGCGAGAGGGCAACTTCAAGATCAATCCCAAGAAGTCTGAGTTTGCTAAGTTTAAAGTGTTATACTTGGGACATATAGTGAAAGAAGAAGGTCCAAGGCCGGAAGAGAAAAAATTTTTAGCAATTAAAGATTGGCCACAGCCTAAGTCTATAACCGAATTGCGATCTTTCCTTGGTTTAGCCAATTACTACAGGAAGTTTGTTAGAAACTTCTCACTGATTGTTGCAACAATGCGAAGATTGTTAAAGAAAGAAACTATCTGGTTGTGGGATAAGGATTGTGAGTCTGACCCGTCCTTGCCTTTCATTGTTACCACTGACGCAAGGCGCTGTTCTCCAACAAGATGATGGCAAGGGTTATAGGGCCATAGAGTTTATGTCTACATGATTGCTGTCAGAGAAGGTTGCCAACTCCACCTATGAACGGGAACTTTATGCCGTAGTCTGTGTGTTGGATACGTGGAGACACTACCTGTTAGAGAGGCACTTACTGTGTATTCAGACCACTCAACACTACAATGGATAAAAACATAGTCCAGACTCTTTGACAAGTTGCTAAGATGGTCTTCCTTCATTGACACCTTTGACTTTGAGCTCAAAACTATCAAAGGTAAGTCAAATGTGGTTGCAGATGCTTTATCTAGACGTAGTGATTTCTTTGGTGCAATTGTCTCTTACTTGGATGTTGGGAATGACCTGAAAGACCATATTCGCCAAGGATATGCTATAGATCCTATTTGGAACCAATCATGGATATCCTTGTACGAGATCCGTCCCAACTACCCAACTATAGACCGACTGATGGGTTGTTGTTCTTGATCAACCAAACCGTGCAAAGATTGTGTATACCTCATAAGGAAGAGATTAAGAGCTTGTTGATTGGGGAATGTCACGATTCTGAAGGTCATTTTGCTTTCAAGAAAATATATGCTGAAGTCAAAAACGTTTCGAATGGAAGGGACTTAAAGAAGATGTACTAACATATGTTCGTACTTGTTTAGTGTGTCAGAGAAACAAGCCGTCACATGAGAATCCCCTTGGACTTCTAAAGTCATTACCTATACCAAGTGAACCAGGTGAGTCTATCTCAATTGACTTCATGAGTCTGGCTAAAAGTCGCAATGGCAATAGTCAAGTGATGGTAGTTGTGGATCGTTTTTCTAAATACGCTATGTTTGTTCCCTTACCAACAAAAGCGCGTACTAACCATGTCATTCATAAATTTCAGATGCGATGGGTCACCCAATGTGGTTTCCCTAAATCAATAGTGTCTGACCGAGATGTCAGGTTCACTAGTCTGCCATGGCAAAAGCTGATGGAAGCTTATGGCACGCGGCTGACCATGTCGACAGGGAACCATCCGAAACGAATGGCCAGACTGAACAGATGAACCGTCTATGCCAGCAGCTTTTGCGTATGTATGTTAGACCCGATCAGATTGATTGGGACGAGAACTTGCCCAAAATTGCGAGTGCATCTAACAACAGTGTCCATACTTCCATTGGACGAACCCCGCATGCACTTCACAAAGGGTGGAAACCTAAACGTCCCATTGATGTACTAAACCGAGACTAGTTCCTTAGGTTGCCCCCAGGGACCCGAGAATATGCAATATTGTTTCATGAGGACATTCAGAAAGTTAAAGATAATCTAAGGAAAGCTCGATTACGAATGATTGAACAAGCCAACAAGCATTGTCGACCGCCTACATTTAAAGAGGGTGATCTGGTTTGGGTAAAATCTAAAGAGTTTTCACTAGAGAAAGATGTGTGCCAGAAATTGCTTCCTGTTTATTTTGGACCCTGGAAAGTAATTGGAGATGCAGAAGGACCGTCCTATCACATTGATATCCCCCCGCATCTCAAAACGTATCCTGTCTTTCACGCGTCCAAACTGTTACCGTATGTAGAAGGGAAATAATTTCCTAACAGACCCTCTATGATTCCACCATCTATGGAAGGCAGATATGAAGTAGACTGAATCATAGGGCATGGATGCTTCTCTACGGGAGCACGTGGACGACCTCAGAAGCAGTTCAAGGTACGTTTTAAGTCTCAGGCACCATCTGAGGCCAGATGGTTTAGTAAAAGAGAACTACTTGAAACTGCTCCTGATATTGTTGCTGCTTATGAACGAGGGAGTCTTTAAAATTTCTGCGGTGGAACTCGAAAACGGGTCGGCAGGAATGCAGTAACCCTGTTCAGAAGTAGTCTGGGGCTCAGAACTCAGCCCCAGGCAACGCAGTCCACAGTTGGTCTGCGCTGGGCTGTGTGACCAGGACACGCCCAGACCTGAGTCTGTAGCGTTTGGCTGTGCGATCAAACGCTGCACCCAGGAAAGTCAAGGGTCAAAGTCAACTGTAGGTACCGTGCCCAGGCCCTTGGTTGGATACACTCACTTGTTGTGTGCAGGTACCCAGACAAGCATCCAGGCCGAAGGGAATTCAATCTGGGCCTTCGTTTGTATCAAGATCTGGACGGCTCAAGGTTGCAGCATCCGGGGTCCAGACCCCGAGTCAACGCTACTTAAAGCATTGACCTCCCTGGCTTTGGGCATTCATTCTGTCTTGCGTTGAGGCTGACTTCACGCGTTGACTTCAACGCGGGCTCGACGCTGCAATGCTGGCATTGTGATTCGGCGAGGCGCTGCTGGTCCGGCATGGTGGCTGGCTTGCATTTGTCTTCTTGGCATGCTGATGTGGCAGCTGCCATGCGCTGTCGCTGAGGTGGCTGCTGCCACGTGTATCATTGGCTGACGTGGCTGCTGCCACGTGTTCTTCTGTTTGCTGACAAAGCGAGGCTACGTGACTTATATTGCTATTCTGATTATCGTCGTTCAGGAGAAGATCGGGACTGTGGAGAGTTCGTGGATACGTACCTGGCTGTCTTCATGTCGACATTGCTCCAGCGCTGATGTGGGCCTGATTATAAGTGCCACGTGGCACAATGCGGCTACTTCGGATACTCGTTCAGACTGAGTGGGCATTGTACTTTCCTCTCCTTTGTCTCATCTCCCTCTTCTCTCTTGGTCTGTGCATGATTACCTCATCTCATTCTGTCTGGTTACGATTTTGACTATTAGTAATCATCAGCCGATGGACATTTATCTGGGCTGCCATTGTTGACGACTGTCTTCACGATCTGGGTTCATTGCAATGGCCTCTGTGAAGAAAACAAGTTTTGTACTGAGTACCGAAAGAAAGAACCGTGTTGTCAGGATCAGAAAGTGGGGGCGTTGCAGCCCCGTTGTCGGGACATCGGAAAGTGAGAGAAAAAAACACAAAACAAAAGAAATACTGGACTGGAATGTCGTTAGATACATTCTTCGAAATAGTAGTGTGACTGCGTCATGAGTGAGCGCATTTCAGCCGAGTCGTCAGCATGAGGAAGTGAGGGGAAAAAAGAAAAAATAACAACAGCACGTTGGACTGGAATGTGGTTGGATACATTGTAGGAGGTAGTAGTGTGAGTGTGCCCTGCGTGAGGGCATTTCAGCACTCTGTGGATAGTGCCCTGTCTCGCTTGCAGGGCGCGTAAAGCAAAACAAAAGAAAGAAAAACAACCCACAGAACTACATGTGCATGCAGACTCAATGGCGATGACATTCATTTTGCAGAGTGTTGATGTGAGTACAGCTCTAGTCACAACCTTCCTTGACACGAACCTCACATTTTAGTTACCTCTTCTTTTCTTTTTGTTTTGTTTTTATATTGCCCTGCCTCGCTGGCATGGCATGTAAAGCAAAACAATAGAAAGAAAAGCACCAAGCAGAACTACAGGTGCATGTAGACACATGGTGGTGGCATTCATTTTGCCAAGTGTGGATGTGAGTACACCTCTAGTCACGGCCTTCCCTGACCAGGAACCTCATGTTTCAGTTACTTCTTTTCTTTTTTGTTTTGTTTTTATAACCAGTCCTATAGAGCCCAGACTTTTCCTTTCTGCCGTGTCTCGTCCAAACCCCTGAAAAATGCAGTGTGACGTATATTCCCGTATGTCCCAACACTTAGAAAGGTAGTGATGGCTTAACATCACTGGCACCCTTACAATTGAAGGGGACTTCGACAACTCCCCCGGCCAATCCTCAATCATACCATGTCGGCCCACTAAACTAAGACTCACACACATGCATGCAATTGCATGCAAATAGGGTCAAATCTCAACAAGCACCTGGCGTACATACAGGATCGGTTGATCACAAACATATTTAGAAAAGAGAGCGAGCAAACACTGAATCAGGGAATCTTTAGCTGACAGATGAACCGGAGAAAGGGACTGCTTTTTCTCAGATAAGTTCCGATATCTTAGACTGAAATTTCGTGGGTGATTTCACTCAGCACAGAATAAAATACGACGCTGAGGAGGTAATGGTCTCCCACACAAAACACCCACGGTTCGGAAAAAACAAAGAGTGGTTCGGATGTATTCGCTCCTGTTTTCTTGCAAGCAGATTTATCTGTCTGCTATCAAGTTCGTTTCCCTATACTACTAAAGCAAACAGTGGTCCTCTCGTGGGTCCCAACAGAAACCAGGCAGTGCCGCGCGGGACCGGTGAGGGGCAGTAGGGAAGGGGGAACCGGTGGAACCGCGGGGGAGGGGCGGAAAAATCCTGGTGCGCGCGGGCAGAAGAGGAGTCCGTCCAGCCGCGGACGAACTGGGTTGTCTTCTGCTCGCGTGGAGCGGGATTTGTTGGATGTCGAGGAGTGGGGGGCTGAAGCGACGTGACGGGCGGGTCGAAGCGGGAAGTGGCATGGCATGAATTCGCTAGCGGTGAGGTGACGGGCGGGGGGGGGGGGGAGGGGGGGGGGGGAGGAGAGAGAGAGAGAGAGAGAGAGAGAGAGAGAGAGAGAGAGAGAGAGTTTTCCATCAGTTGGTCGAGCAACGCAGTGGCCAACAGGCAAGTCTCCAGCCAACAGGTAAGTCTCCAACCCTGCGGTTGGCCTCACGCTACTTCCATCAATAGGAAGAGCAAACATCGAAATGTACACTACTACACGAGTGTGTGTGTGTGTGTGTGTGTGTGTGTGTGTGTGTGCGCGTGTGTGTGTGTGTGTGTGTGTGTGTGAGAGAGAGAGAGAGAGAGAGAGAGAGAGAGAGAGAGAGAGGGTAGTTCCATGGATAGGATGAGCAAAAGCGAATGAATCTACCACCAGAACATGGAAATAT
>BFEA01000282.1:494361-506022 GCA_003427395.1 Chara braunii | reverse complement strand
TGAAGATGGCGCTGTGCTGCAGGTACCTCGAAGACGAAGCTGGAGCCATGGCCCTGCAGGTAAGTCTCCCTGGCCTCCGCCCAATCTCTCTCTCTCCAGTGGTACTCCTACTAGCGCCCAACACTGAAAACTACTGCTAACACTACTACTACTACTGCAACGCTCCTCCATAGTGCTGCTACCGAATCCTGAAGACTACCTCCTGCCTCCTGAACTGCACGTGAAGTGCCTAGGAAGTCCCTATAAATTACCTGCAGCCTGCAGGGCGGGCCAGTCTTATATAGTGCTGGCCCGTCCAAGAGGCTGCTCTTCCAATGCCAAAATGGCATGTGCTAAAACCCTGGTCTGGTGCCTAAGTTTCAGGGCAGGTCGATCTTATGAGGGCCTGGAAATGGCCCTCCATTTCAGGCTGAAAAGACTCGGGGCCTGGAGGGCCCTGTTTTAGGCTGAACATTATAGGGCCTGTAGGGCCGTGTTATCAGGGTTTCAGGCCGAAACAACACAGGGCCTGTAGGCCCTTGTTTTCAGGCTATCATGCTGAAAACGACACGGGCCTGAAAATGGCCCGTGCAGCCTGTTGCAGGCGCAGCATGTAACATAGAGAGAGGGAGGGAGAGAGAGAGCCTAGTGCAAGTCGCCGCCCTTTCTCTCGTGTGTGCGCGTGCTCTATTGTGTGTGCGTGTGTGTTGTCAAGTACGCTCTCCACAAAAAAAGCTCAACTGTGCCAGACTGTTTCGTCTGACTTTCAGGAGCTCGTTAGGTGGTTGAACCTCGAGAGTGCTGCGAGGATGCATTCCAATAATAAATAAGGACTCGCTACGTCAGTTGGAGTTAGCAATACGAGAGAGAAAAGTGGTAATCTTTACTAAAACCGTGAATCTCTCTCTCTCTCTCTCTCTCTCTCTCTCTCTCTCTCTCTCCAGCCTCCCTCATATTTCAAAATGTTTCCGATTGTTTTTTTCCAACACGCCATATGTTGACTTCCATGAAAGTGATGGGGCAAGACAATTAAATAAAAACAAAAGGAAATGAAAGACAAAACGACGCGGTGGAATATGCACACGCACACACACACACACACACACACACACACACACACACAAACACACACACACACACACACACACGTACATTCGACTACCATGCCGCGTAGCATGATGACCGCAGTGATCCCTACAATATTACAATCGCTAACGTGACAAATCTAAAATCAGGGCCGTTGTCGGTCCTACCGGCCCATGGCCTAGATCGACCGAACCATGTAACAAATCTGCCATCTGGGCCGTCGGGTCCTACCAGACCGACGACCTGGATAGATGCAGTCTTAAGATTTTAGGACCCTTCGAAGATCCAGGCCGTCGGTCCAGACCGACGGCTCAGCTAGACACGCCGCGGAGTGTCATGGGGTACTAAATACTGCGCATAGATCCAGGCCCTTGGCCCGGTACATCAGGGCGAACGGTCTGACGGGCCAGTTTGCAGGCAACTTTGGGTACCTCACTTCGCCTTTGTCTGTCGCAACCTATCACACCGTATTTTGTTGAGCTTTGCCCCTACGCGTTCATGTTGTTTGCCGTAGTACGTGCTGGCTATTGCCTCGCGCCATGGACCTTGTCGCGGGGTGCCCAACTCTCTCTTTCGCTCTCTGCTTCTCTTTCACTCTGGGCAGACTGTCGGGGTTCAACCTCCTGATGAGTCGGTGAAAGTCCGACGATACAGTCTGGCACAGTCATGCTATTCTTTGAGTGTATGGCGAATATGATAGCACACTCTTGGTGGCGTGGTGACTCCTTATCCATTGAACAAATGCATCTTGGGCAGACTGTCGGTGATGAAACCTCTTGATGAGTTGGTGAATCGCCGAGGAAACAGTCTGTCACAGCCATGCTATTTTAATGGAGTCATATAGCAAACATGACAACACACACGCACACATGCACACACACTATCCCTGTCTCCCTCTCACCTAAGGTTGGCAGCTGTTGTGCGTCGTGAGTTGTGCTGGGCATCGATTGAATGCCGCTGCAAGATGGAACCCTCAAGTTTGTGATATGGCTCCCTTCCCCCCCCTACGTGGCCCTCCCCACGCGACTGCGTAGTCATGATCTTGGTGGGGCCGCGCGCCCCCCAGCTTTGGGAACAGAGAGGCCACTTCCTGCCCCCCCCCCCCCCCCCCCCCCCCCCACACTTGTCTTCGTTCGCCCTTCGCTGCTGCTACGCCGCCCACTTCCTCCAACCAACCTCCCCCCTCGCCACCGTTCCCCCTTCGCTCCGCAGCAACCTGGTTCCACTACAGGGCCTCCCCTTCTCCCCTCCGCTCTTCCTCGGCCGCCTTGACCGGCTGCCACCTCGACTCTCTTCTACGCCCATGCAGCCTTCGTCTTGATTTCGGATGTGTGTGTGTGTGTGTGTGTGTGTGTGTGTGTGTGTGTGTGTGTGTGTGTGTGTGTGTGTGNTGTGTGTGTGTGTGTGTGTGTGTGTGTGTGTGTGTGTGAGAGAGAGAGAGAGAGAGAGTTTTAACCGCCGCCGTTGGAAAAACAAAATGTAGGGCACACGGGGGGTCTTCTCCCCCCTGCATTGAAAAAGAAAGAGTTTCCGGCGTGTGCACAGACACACACACACACACACACACACACACACAGAAGGGGGGGCAGGGGGGGAGTTAGTTTTAGCCACCGTCGTTGAAAAAGAAGAAAAGGTTTGGCGCTTGTGAGTTTTTTTCCTGCTGTCGAGCGCATCGGTCGCGCACCGCGTAGGGCGGGACCCTCCCGGCCACGTCACGCAAGAGTTGGTCTCATCCTCGTCGCGATACACATGGAGCTTCCACAAGCTGCTATGGCCGAGTGCGTCAGCCATACCTCTCGTGAGCCCCTACGACAGGATAGGGCCAACATGAGGTACAACTTACGTCCACCTTACGGGAGTTGTCACCTCCCTTCGGTGGGCGTATCCTCGCCGAGCTACCAGTCCACAGTACGAAAGCTAATCAGGTGCAATCGCAGAGGTGGACCAGCCGAGGGCATTTCTCGTTCGCTGTAGCATAAGGTGTACGCGTGCTTTTACGCCTCTATCGGACCCACACGCGAACCGACGCATGGGGGGGCTGAAGTCCCGAGTGCGACTCGTCGTCGGTCGATTAGGCGTGTCCCTACATACCACGCGTTACACCATAACACTCACACATACAGAACGACCCAAAACAAACAACACGACAACACTCCTAGTCCCTTTTGTATCCATCCCATAACCTTCCGACGAGGAAATCGGATAGACGACGCGCGCGAGACTTAGTATAAAACCGCGCGAACGCGGGGGCTTATCATATCGATCGGCGATGCATAATTACGCAAGCAGTAGCAATGATGGCGGACTGTGTAGTGCCCATAATCAAGTGGTCCCTCGTGGATCAGAGTACCGCTTATGACACTCCAGTGTCATACTCGAAGTATCGTGAAGGTCAAGCCCTTCACGATATTGCATGGTTGAAGGAACAACCGTTCGGTCCCCGCGGCACCTTCGGCCCTTAGGTTGAGTGTCCCGGTGGGAAGGGCAAATAGGATCTGCGCGGGGGGTGATCCCTTTTACGCGGAGTCTAGGACCTCGGATGTCCTGGACGAGGACCTCAGATCCGGCCCAGGACCAACGTCTGACTAAGAAATCTTTAAGAAGCAAACAACGGTGAAGGGAGGGAGTTTCCCTTCCTTTCTCAATTTCGACCCCAATTAAACCCTTAAGCGTGGGCTCCTTGGGACTCGTGAACACTCAAACTTGGGTATATTTATGTATATATATATATATGGGAATAAATATGTGACGATCACTTCTCACAATCACAGTGGTACTCCTCTCAGCCATACATATGTAGGTGATGGCAAGCAGTCAAATCCAAAGTCTGAACCACAAAACATACTTGCAATCACATCAAAGAATCAACAAAAGTCCATGCACTACACGGGGTCAACTTCAACCACTTTCTATACTCATACCCCTTGCTTTAGCCATGCAACCCCAACCTTTGTTCAACCTTCCAAAAATAAATACTCAGCACCTTCGTTAAATGGTCATTCAATAAAAGTTCGGGTGAAAACCTTAACAAAACAATAGAAACCACGAATCGGCAACCGACCTGTTATCAATGATAACAGAAGATTATCCTTGTAGGATGAAGCTGAAACTAGTCCAAATCCCGAATCAAAACGATCAAAAGGACTTGTACCATAAGGCAGGTCAACGCCCAACCTAGATCATCAGTGTATGGGGAATAAATCTTCATTGCACATCCTTACTCAATATTGTCTGTTAAGTAACCTAAGTTTACCCCAAGAAAAGACAGATCTTTGACATAATCTCCCCCTTACAGGGTAGATTGCCAATAACGCCACGAGTCAAAAGTAGAATCTAACTCTTTTAAACTAAGAAAATTTCGGCAGCGCTTACCATAGAAAAAGTGCCTTCACATAATTTATATTAGCTCAAATATGAAAACTGAAACAATATATAATTATGAAAAGTCAAGTTTTTCTAACTCTTTGAATTAGTAAAAATTTGACAGCATCTCCATTATAAAAGTAGACTTCCCAGGTTTATACTAAGTCAGATAAGAACATGCTCGAGTTCAGCCAAGGCAAAAATTTAACGAACTCCGTTTTGTAGAACTTTCGGTAGCGCTTCCTGTAGAGAAAGTAACTTTCCAAAATTTATACAAAGCTAAGTTTAAGTTTAGAAATAACTCGACTTCCCAAGGTTCAATTTTGTCTAACTCTCTGATCTAGGAAAAGTTTGGGCAGCACTCCCTTTAGGAAAGGAGACTTTCTTGATTTTTACTAAGCCATACACAAAGTTTAGACAAACTCAAACTTTGAAGAGTCAAATATGACTAACTCCTTGGTTTTGTAGAAATTTTGGCAGCGCTTTCCGTAGAGAAAGTAAATTACCAAGATTTATACAAAGCCAAGTATAAGAAATGATCGCAAAAAATGTGAGAATTGACCTAAGGAAAAACCTAGCTCAGAAAATGCAGAAATTGAAGTAAGAAAATGCAGAAATTAAACTAAAAATGCAGAAATTGAACTAAGAAAATGCAGAAATTGAACTAACTCCTATAGCTCTAGCACGTGGCGAGCAACTAAAGCAACTACCCGTCAAACTGAAACTTGGACTACGTAGTAGTCTCACTCAGCCACTCCCTTTAGGAAAGGAGACTTTCCAGATTTTTACTAAGCCATACACAAAGTATAGACGAGCTCAAACTTTGAAGCGTCAAATATGACTAACTCCTTGGTTTTGTAGAAAATTTGGCAGCGCTTTCCGTAGAGAAAGTAAATTACCAAGATTTATATATAGCCAAGTATAAGAAATGATCCCAAAAAATGTAAGAATTGACCTAAGGAAAGCCTAGCTCTGAAAATGCAGAAATTGAACTAAGAAAATGCAGAAATTGAACTAAGTGTATGCAGAAATTGAACTAACTCCTATAACTGTAGCACGTGGCGAGCAACTAAAGCAACTACCCGTCAAACTGAAACTTGGACTACGTAGTAGTCTCACTCAGCCACATGCAAGGCCAAACCACAAAGGTAAGTTCTCTCACAATCCCAAAGTCAACCTTGCCAAACAATAGTTTATAGTCTTTCACTGATTTGTCCCTTATACCTAGCTTACATAAGGCATAAAGCTAGACCACAAAAACTTATGGAACAATGTCTTGCTCAGCCATTGAGTATGCACAAACAGAGGGTATTACAACTTTTCTCTTCCTTGGGCATATATGACTAGGTTGTCCATCCTAGTCGCCCTGAACTAATTAAGTATCCAAGTTATGTATAATTATCTGCACTTAACATTTTAAGGTAACATAGGAATGAACCGACCATCTTAGCTCGAGGTTCAGCCTGCCCCTTCTTACCACAAATTTATTCTTGAATTCTTAATTAATACTCTCTTTAGTTGTGATAAGCTATAATCAGAGGGACAATGTTTGACTAGCTTGTTCATAGATAACGTAGTAGTAAAATATAGCCAAGTTATAATCTTTTGGTTCCAGCATGTGCATGGCATTGGACCAAGACCACTCAAACTTGTGGAACGTGCTTTTTTTATTTTTTTATTTTTTTTAATTATAACTACAATATGTTCTTCTCTCGAATTCTTTTTCGCCTTTCACTACCTTCCTACCACTGCTCCTAAGACTATATAGAGGGGACCCTTGCAAGCATAGGGCCTCGCAAACGAGGGAATTTATGTTACCCCCCGCCCAACAACAGTAGTTAGAGATGGGGTGGGGCCGGTGGGGGTCCGGTTGAGCCACCCAAACTTATGGAACATGCTCAGACCCCCTCGTTCAAACCCAAAAGAAACTGGAAAAAAAAAACAAAGTTAACAAGGCAACCGAGCCACCCAAACTTATGGGACAGTGCTTGGTCCCCAAAAAGTCATCCACGGACAACCCTCGCAAGTTAGAGCGACCAGACCACCCAAACTTATGGAACATGTCTGGTCCTCCAGGCAACTCAAGAATAAACATAGCACTGGGGATCCCCTACTTATGGAGGCTTGCCCAACCTTTAATGGACCCAGGCAGACACAAGCAATATTGCCTTCCTCCTATCCTTACCCCAGATGCAATCCCACAATCTGCTTTTAGTAAGACAACAAAATTGAAGCTGACATTATGCATGCATTCCTTTACTTGAGTCTGAATCGTGTCGTGAAAATCGAACTGAAAGTCAAAAGTAGTGATGCGAACAATATACTCAGTCAAACATAGCAAGAATTACAAATAGGGGTTATAACAGGGTTTATAGAAGGAAAGCAAATGATTACCTCTGAGTTCCCTGCCTCCAGAACTACTCCTGAGTTCCAGCAGAGCTCCGCAATCAATGGGGTGACTCCCCACAAAGTCTTGTTGCGGTCCTACGGGTCGCAATCCCGCCTGCCGCCTTCCTCTCGTAACTAGGATTAGACGTAGATTGAGAAGGGCAGAAGAAGGGGTTTTAAACTCTCGAGATACAGAAGAGGGACAAACTCAACTCGCAGGAGAGGGCCTTGATGCCTTTAATCGCCTGAGGGCCTCGCAATGATGGCCAAAAAGCACGGCAGCTTGGTCAATCCAACGCCAAATTGCTAATTGTTGACCCTACGGCGGTCCTCCTGTCCGAAATGAAGACTACTTGTTCAGAGTCCAACCGTTTCCCTTCCCTTGTGCTTTACGCGAAGCACGAGGAGGCCGTAGCCAATCTTAGCTTGAATACTGTGTGTGTGCCACACGTGTGCAGCAACAGTGCAATGTACCAATATGCGGTACCAAACACAAGTATCAAAGTGCCACACCTGGCAAAACTCCGCGTGATAACCACATCAAAGGTTGTAGCGCACAGCGAAACAAAGCTCAGTTCATACAGTTGAGACACAACGAAAGCATTATGCGTATACAACGGCTGTGTTGGTCAACAACAAACAACCACGAAGTTCATTAGCAGCAGCATTCAACTCAATTAGTTGCTGGTGACGACACAGCTACATGCTTTCACTCCTAATAGCAACGATAAACAACACTTTCACAGTCGGGTTGTTACTCGAAGTCCACAGGTTGAGTCACAGAAGCACATACTAAACTTCGAGGGCATATGTGTGACCGCAAGCGTTCACCCACACGCTCAGATTGTGAAGACAGAGTATCATTAAAGTATAGTTTGGCGTAAGGTATCATGGTGCAGGGCTATGCACACGGCCTTAGCCAAGCAAGCGTTCCCTCATTTGTGTGTTGCACCTACCGGTGCTCTTCTCTTCACCTGGCTGGAACTGCTCTTGCCCGTCCCTCTTTCCGGAAGCACCTGACTCACGCTACAACTTGGTACACGCCCCCCCCCCCCCCCCCCCCCCCCCCCCCCACCATATCCATTTTCGTTTCGCCTCTTCCACCATTTCCCAATTGGTGGCCCCCCCCCCCCCCCCCTTGTAGGATCTGCAAGCATAGTCTTGAGTACTCCCGAAGTGTAGATGCAGGCGCGACGAGTCTCCATGAAACGAAAGAGATTGAACTACGCCCCTTCTACCAGTAAAACGGGCAGACTCTCAATGAAATTTTCCGCCAGTATATCCACAGATACGCTAGACATCAGCTTCCCTGCCGTTGTTCCCGTACTCGAGAAGAATGACTTCTCGACTCGGATAATGGAATACATATAGCAAGTAAGTATTCCCCTTCTTCTGTACCTCTTTCGGGATCGCAAACCGATCCGAGCACACACCGAGTTCGCTCACAAGGGCGATGGCTACGGTCCCACAGGTAGGCAAACACGACCGTTTGAACCTCTCCTTTCGAAACAAGTTTCTCACACCAATTTCGTTGAACGCTGCCTCTATCTTGCCGCACTCAACCACAATGTATCTTCCCTCGAGCGTTGCTCCTTTCAAACCAGCGCTAGATCAACCAAGGCTGGAAGCGACAACGCAGCATGCCATGGGCATCAATCAAGGCAGCAACAACGACGATCACTCCTTCAAACCAGAATGGATCATGTCCGAGAAGAAAGCCCAGGTGTGTATCCTTCCCGCTCATCCCCGCTTATGCACCGCGCAGCCTCTAAACGTCATGCCACCTTAACTAAGCACTTAACCCCCAATTTTGACTCCATCAATCGTTTCGCGGGGTTCCAGAACCCCATAATCGAGTCCTAGTTCGCCCGATTTCGTTGAGAATGGGGCGAACTACTGACTTTTCCTTTCCTCCATACTCGCTTGTTCACTCATCTCCGCGCGACTCTTTTCCTTACTAACTTTAAATAGTCTTCACTAACTAAAACTATGACCTCACCAACCACTTCGCCCAGGTCGAAAATCCCAGTTCCACGGCCGAATTATCTACTTCCAACCGAGCTCCGCAAGTTCTTGACCATCTACAACATCGAAGGTACCGTGGCGCGAAGCGCGTCTAGGTTCTTTCTCTCTTCCTGCTCCTTTGCCGCTTACCACCTCGTCCTTTAGCTTACCACTTCTCCGGCTAGTTCTGGTAGGAGCTCGATTGATCGTTAGCTTGAATACCGAGAAGACTGCGGGTATAACATGTCACTTATCCGAGTCCATCAGCCCATCAGTGGCTGGTTGCTTTGTGCGCGGCTGCTGCATGACATGATTCTAGGCATCACGACGGGGTAGAGGGCGCGAGGCTCGCAGCGCAACCAGCAACATAGGCTTTGTGAAATGGGGCCTAGTGTCGTTCTTGGTGATAACAACAAATTTTCAAATGAGAACTCTGATGACCAAGTGTGGGGAGGTTTTCCTTGCACTTTGCAGCCTTCCCGCAGCATTGCTGTGGCCTCCTCAACATGTCCCAAGCCGCCCCTCGCTATTGCCCCATAATAATTCCCACCCTCCTTCGGGTCCAACTAGCATGCTCATAGTCAAACCTTCTACAACGGACTTGCAACCTGTGGCCAGCGCGTCCGCAAAGGGCTCACACCGCCGAGGTCTCGTCCACCTCGTGGGCGGAATCATTCACCGGCCCGTATGTACACTAACCACCATCGATCTCGGTACCGCACCCTGCTCGAGGAGGTCAAACAAAAATGAAATTAAAAATAAAGGTAAAATAATATTTTCAGAGGACAATAAAACCATAAGGTAAGGAAAGAGCTTCGGCCTCGCAGCAGCAAAGCCATAGGAGATGGCCTTATCAGACCCTCAACCCCGCAGTTCCTTCGCGCCACTCCTACACTCCCGCACCGTCGCTCGCCTGCCTCGACCCTTGAATCCCTCTGATGAAAGTCCAACATCGTAACCAATAGTGCTAGGCCCAAGGTTGGTTCTAGTTTTCGACGGACGCCTAAACAAGCGGATACTGCACGACACATAGATCTACCGATACGTTTTCAAAACCGCATTGTTGTCAATGTCGTCCTCCATACATATTCACAAGTCACAGGCAAGCGCACCAATCAAGAGACATAATTTTTTAAATCCTAGTTTAATCATAAATACCTTGGCTGGCAACTACACAGGCTTTTCGATCATCATCAAACAAAGAAATTGCACGCGCCTTAAACCTGCGCGCCCACACACTCCCTATTCTAGTCAATCATTCGGTCAATGTAAACCATTGATACTGCCACGCCTCGCGCGGTATTCTTAAACTTTAAACCAAACTTATTTTCTGTCGCTTGCAGAAAACAACGCGGATACCCTTATAAGGGTATTCGCACCGACACCGCCGCCACTGAAAGAAAGAGTTTCCAGTGTGCATGCTTTGAGAGAGAGAGAGAGTTTTGTGGCGCCATTCTGCCCCCCGCTCCCCTTCAGCTCCTCCGCGAACCCCATTCCGCCACCTCCATTTCCCTTCACTCCCTCCGCTCCTTCTCAGCACCCCCTCCTTTGTCCGTCGAACCCTCCTTAATTTGACCTCCCTCCTTCGTCCCTTCCCCCCGCGTGCGCGCACGCGCGCGCGGGTGCGAGAGAGAGAGAGAGTCGTCTCAGGACTATAGAAGGCGGAGGTGGAGGGTGGAGTGGAGAAAATAGGGTCGCAAGATAAGAAAAGATGGAGGCTGAGAGCGAGGTGTTAAAATACGAAACATGGGTAATAGTAGGGGACGAGTAGGGTGAAGGAGAAGGTCGGAGGTGGAGGGTGGAGTGGAGAAAACAGGGTCGCAAGATGAGAAAAGATGGAGGCTGAGAGCGAGGTGTTAAAATACAAAACATGGGTAATGGTAAGACTAGCAAGAAGAGGGGTAAAGAATTGGTGAAACCACCACCTCGGATTCTGTTATTACCGACCTTGAATTTCACTGCGCACCGAGTTTTGCCAAGCCTGGGTCCCATTGTGTTTTCTTTTTTGCTACTCGTTCGAGATGAACAACGAAAAAAACAGCTGAAAAAAAAAAGAGCAACAAGGATATGGACGTGAAAGCAGTCGGATACTGAATATGGGGTGTTTGTGAGACTGTCCTCAGTGAGGGCCTTGTACGCCGCAGAAATCACGACACTTCATTTCAAAAAAAAAAAAAAAAAAAAAAAAAAAAACAACAGCAACTTTATAGACACAAAAGGAGTTGGATACAGTGCTTGGAGCTCGTGTGAGAGTGTGCCCTCATCGAGGCAGTTATGGCACGGTGCGGTCATCACGGCAGCTACTCCCCCCCCAAAAAAATTGCAACTATGTTTTGGATGTTTTCACGGCTTGCTGCCCTCTGTGAAAAGTGTCAGCAGTCCGTGCAAAGCGCCCTGCCTTGCTGGCAGGGGGACCGAAACAAAAGAAAACCAGAGAAAAAAAAAACGAAAAAATCGAAAGTTGAAATTAGTCGTATGTGGCTGTTAGATTCGTTCCTGGCAGTACTACTGCGAGCACATCTTGTTCACGACCTTCATCTAAGACCTTAGTTTCGTTATTTTTGCTTCCTTGTTTTTTTTTTTTTGCTTTTGCAAACAGGCCCACAAGGCCCAAACATTTTTTTTTTGCCTACTCTCGCTCAGACCCTCAAAAAGTGCGGTGTGACGTATATTCCCTTTTTTCCCAACACTGAGAAAGGTAGTGGTGGGTTAGGAGGGCAAGGATGTGAGGCTGGAGAGGGCAGTTGGAGGGGAACGGGAAAATGGTGAGTCAGTTCTGATAAGTGGGGTTTAGGGGAGTGAGGAACCACTTGAGAAGTCTCTTAAGAGGAGGTGGAAAAA